>JAJOZX010000341.1:917500-972500 GCA_023014485.1 Bathynomus jamesi | reverse complement strand
TTATGTTCTTTATATGCAAATTTATAACCGGTAAGGATGTTGCTATTAAATTAAATGATTAAAATTGCAAGGTACAGTATATAACTTATATCTCTTGAAGCTTATTCTTTACTTATTCTTAAATATATTTTTAAAAATTTGTCTATCTTCCTACCCATCAACCACTAACCACTGTAACCAATTTTTTTACTTTATTTATTTTTTGACTTGGCAATTTTTTACTTTAACACTTATATAATTGTGCTTTGGTGCTAAACGGTTAATGCATTATTTTCTCTCATTTTTCAGGTTACGGCTAGAAGTACTCGCTCATCTGCAGAAACATGGGTTCTAGGAAAGCCAAGCAACGAGTTATCAACTGCAAGGCTACCCACATGTGGTGATGTGCTTCGTTTGGTTGTTTCACCACCATGAACAGTCCAAGACTTTGAAAGAGAGTTACAACTTGGCCTGCAAAGAGGCCCTGCAAGTATGGCAGAGAGCAAGGATTCTAACACAGCGAGTCGATTCCTGCGTTAGGAAGCTGTCAAAGCTGTACAAAGAGTTCCTTGCGTTGAAGAAAAACCGCAAGACGCAGCTACAAAGCTGCAGAGTGGAAGAGAGCATGTTCCAAGAGACTCTCGCAGAGCTTTTCGACGTTGCTTCAAAAGACGCCTTGAAGGTGATAGAAAATGAAGAAGATCGCCAATTCCTGATGATGCAAAGAGAAGACGTCTTTTCATGCAGTATGGCAGGCATTGGCAGGCCCTGACAAGATTAATTTTGCCAAGGAATACCGCAAGAGATGTCGACAGGAGAAAGATGTTGACAAAGCTCTAAGGTACAAAGAAAGAGAGGCTGCATTCCAGGCTGGAGCTGCTGCACTTCCATCATCCAGCACATCCACTTCATCCTCTGAAGAATTCAACGCTGAAGACGATGATTATCGTCCGTCGACTTCGACCGGAAGAGCAGATGTACACTCTCATCCTCCGAAACCAAACAATTTCTTCACATCACCAGATGTGGTTGCTGCTCTTGATCGCGTCAACCTTCCCGATCGAGGAGCAGTCTTCGTTGCTGGATCAGTCGCTCAAGCCCTGGGCTATGATATTTCTACAATGACTCTTTCACGCAGCTCCATCCGTCGTTCAAAAAGGGAAGCAAGGCAGGCAGCAGCCAAAGAGGATCAAGCTTCGTTTTCTGTCGAAGGACCCCTTCTTCTTCACTGGAATGGGAAACTACTTCCCGACATCGGCGGTGCAAAGGAAACAGCCGAACGAACCGCGGTAATCGTTACGGGAAATGGGATGGAAAAACTCCAGGCCGTGCCAAAAATACAACGAGTTACAGGAGAAGAACAGGCCAAGGCTTGCATTTCGACGATTGATGACTGGAATCTTCGCGGTGAGATCCAAGGTCTCGTATTTGACACAACTGCGTCTAATACTGGCCTTCACAGGGGAGCCTGTACCATGATTGAAAAAGCAGTAGGGAGGGAACTTGTCTGGATCGCTTGTCGACATCATATCCTTAAAGTCGTCTTGTCAAACACCTGCAACACACTTCTTGGACCCTATTCAGAGATCCAAAGATGTTCCAGCTTCGAGAGGAAATGAACCAGTACTTCACAAAGGCACTGGAGTCTAAACAATCGCGTGATGACTACGAGGAATTGCTATGACTCTGCCTCACCTTCCTCGGGTGCCGTGATGAGAAAGAAGTCAAGGTCCGCGCACCAGGACCAAGTCACCATGCACGCTGGATGGCTAAGGCCATCTACGTCCTCAAAATTTATCTGTTCAAGCATCAACTACAGCCGGCAGCACGTGAGACGGAGAATATCACTGAGCTCTCTCTGTTTATCGCCTTGGTCTACGCATGTTTTGGAACGAGGCCCCCGTCGGAATCAATGCTCCTTTCAACGATATTCTTCTTCTTAAAATCTTGCAAAAGTACCCAAATCGGACCATTTCCAAAGCAGCATCCACAGCTCTTCAACGGCACTTTTGGTATCTTGGAGAACATCTCATCGGCCTTGCATTCTTCGATCCTAGATTCGATGCCGAGACCAAACGGAAGATGGTCGTAAACCTCCAACTTAACGAGAATACCACAGTTACTCGTCGATTGAAGCTTGAAGGAAACATTGAAGATTTGAATTTGTATGAAATAGTCACCAAAAGGACCCTGGGAATCTTCAATCTGTTGAAGAAAGAAGGAAGGAAGGCAGCGGGGGATACCTTCCTGAGGACCGATCCCAATTCCTGGACAGAGGATGATTGCTTTCAAAAGTTTCGACGCATAGCGATCAACCTAAAAGTTGTCAGTGATTCAGCGGAGAGGGGTATCGCTCTTATCAAGGCATATAATACATCTGTGACGAAGGATGAAGAACAAAAACAATTCATCCTCCGATTGATAGCAAAACATCGCCAAGACTACTCATCGTCTTCGAAGGCGTCAGTGATAAAGCGTTAATCTAAGTAATGATGTAGATTATGATATAAACGAATGATAAGTGTAATTTTCTATCAAACATGTCATATTTGTTCTTTAAAAATTAATGTTTTCTTTAAGAGTTATTCTGTTTTCTAAAAAAAATAAGCTGTTTTCTTTGAGATTTAATCTGTTTTCAAACAAAAAACTAATATTTTCCCTTGTTTTTTCATTTTTTAACCAGAAGATCAATCTACTAGAAAATGAGTAATAAAATGAAATTCATAGCGACCAGTAAATATCATTTATTTAGGCTAAAATTTGGCATGGAGATGTTTGATAGATATAGGAACAAGAGCAGCCATGTGGAGGTAAAAAATTACAAAATTTTATTTTTTGGACCACCCTAATATATATATATATATATATATTATATATATATACACTCCATGTAAACAGGAAATCTGCTTCTAGATAATTTTTCCTGCGGAATGTAAAATTTTAAATAAAAACTTTAGCCCCAAATTGATAAATTAATTCATCAGTCCTAATATACAAAAGAACGCCCCGGTTGGTTAACTTTTTTTTAATTAGTTTGCAATTGGATCAAATTAGAACCAGATACTTACAACGATGGACAGAAATTTACTTGTACAGACGCGGTTCACGACTTTTTCTGCCACATCTATGTCAAACAGACACAATTATTTAACAAATAACAACGACCCACCGTACATAAGACTTTTGCTCCAGAAAGACATCAAAACCTTTTGAGGTGGTAAGGTGAAACATACTCTAAAATAAAATCAAATCAAAATGAAACTCATATATAACCTTACAACCTTACAAATGTTCCGCGCGATGATTTCTCATTTCGCGAAGGTCAAGCTTGTCGCCCCTCCTCTCGAGTTGGCCTGGTGAAGTAGTGAGTTGGATTCTTGCGCTCTCCACCTCACATAGCCAGGTACGCCCGGCTCATCGGGGATTGTTCTGAGCCAGGCGTCTAGTCTTCTTTTGAAGATTTCCACTGCAACTCCCTTCGTGTTACTTAGGTCTTTGGGCAACTGATTAAACAGTTTTGGTCCTCTCACTACAAAACTATTTTCTTTCAGGGTTAAGGATGTTCCCTGTCTCGCCTTCAATTTGGGAATACGACACAGTCTACCGCTTCTACTTTCCACCGTTGTTTGGGGAGTTATGGGATTCAGAGTAAGATTAGGGACTAGTTTCTCCATTATTTTCCAAGTGTAAATAATGGTGTATCTCTCTCTTCTTCTTTCCAGTGAATATAGGTCTAGTTCTCGTAACCTTTCCCAGTAATTTAGTTCTTTGCACCATTGATCTTGGCTGTGAAGCTTCTTTGGATCCCCTCCAGCTGTCTAATGTCTTCTTTTTTATATGGGGATGTTAGGACCGAGCAGTATTCCAATTTGGGTATTATCAGGGTTTTCAGTAGAGGAATCATTACATTCCTATCCCTTCGTTTAAAGGTTCTCAGTATCTGACCCGTTATTTTCTTTGCTCTGTTTACGGCTATCTTATTTTGTGTTTCAAATTTCGCATCATCTGTCATTACAACCCCTAAATCTTTTGCTCTGGAATTTCTCTGAATTTCCTGTCCATTTGGGGTATAATATATATATATATATATATATGAAAATTATTTCACGAAAGTAACACATATATATATATATATATATATATATATCGGCTATTGATTGGTGGCGTGGAAAACGCAGTTTAATAATGAACAGGAACACCAGAGAAAATACAAACATCCTTCAAGGTTTAATAGTACCAACGTTTCGGAATGCACTAATTCCATCTTCAGGGCTTAACCAAAACATAGCAGATCTATCGATGATTCGTCAGAATTTAGGTCTGGTTTTAGTTTATAAATAAACAGAGACTCCATAATTTTAAGCTTAAGGTCAGAGCTTCCAGCAGCAAGTACGGTGAAATTAGACTGTGAAATTGGGTGGTTAAAAGACATTTAAAATCTCGTATTTACGAACATCTCGGTAAATCGGTCCGTACAAATTTACCCCTTGGCAAACCACCTAATTCTCTCATACGTAATCACTCGCACAACAATAACCACCCAATTTCACAGTCTAATCTCACCGTACTTGCTGCTGGAAGCTCTGACCTTAAGCTTAAAATTATGGAGTCTCTGTTTATTTATAAACTAAAACCAGACCTAAATTCTGACGAATCATCGATAGATCTGCTATGTTTTGGTTAAGCCCTGAAGATGGAATTAGTGCATTCCGAAACGTTGGTACTATTAAACCTTGAAGGATGTTTGTATTTTCTCTGGTGTTCCTGTTCATTATATATATATATATATATATATATATATAACTTAATCTTGGCATCTACCGTACATTATCTTAATCTGAGAGCCCTGTAAAAAAAAAAAATTAACCCCATAATAAATAAAATAAAATAGGTTAATTGACAAGTGTATGCGAGTGGGAACCATATATAAAAAATTTCGCATAATATAACTTACCTGCATTTTTTTAAAATTTGAATATCAGTAAATCGAATAAAATTCAATAAATAATTTATATTAAAATACTAAAAAATAGTTCTATATGTTTTTATTATTTTTTGCACCATACCTCTGGCATCATCCGAATTTGGATGATGAGAAAAGGACGTCATTGGAGGAACTGCTGTTGAGAAGAGTGGACTCAGTCTTCGTGGAATGCGACGATCTGGGATTGTTGAAGGACTAGGAGCTCAATATTGAACTCGAGGAAAACCATGGTCCGGTGTTAACTCCGATATACACTCGGCAATATCGTTTGTCCCTACATTATCATGCGGAGGTTAACAAACAAATAGAGGATTTAGAGAAGAGAGGATTGATTGAAAGACGAAATAGCCAGTATAACAGTCCACTTCTATTGGTAAAACATAAAAATAAGTTTCGCATAGTCATTGACTATCGGAATATAAACCGAATTATAAAAACCTTCCGATTTAAACTGCCCGATTTGTATACCTTCTTTAGGCACCTTGCAGGACAAAAGTACTTCCCGATAATCGACCTTGCGATTGGTTACCATCAAATAGCCGAGAGTGGAACTAACGGCATTATCTTCTAATTATGCGAGTTATGTTTATAATGTCTTACCATCTGGACTGAAAATGACTCCAAATGTATTCTGCTCAATTATGGCTGAGTTATTTAACGATATGATCGGGAAAAAGGTGTTTGTATTTACTGATGACATTCTGATAGTCGGCAGATCTAAGGAAGAACATATCAGGAATTTGGAAGATGTAATGAGGGGATTGGAGATGAATAATCTTAAATTCAAGCTCCAAAAATCTCAATTTTTTCAGACTGAAGTCACATTTCTGGAACATGATATCACCGGTGAAGGAATGTCATCCAGCGAAAGCAAAGTGACAGCCATACGAGCTTTGCAGCCTCCAAAGAATGTTACGGACGTACAATCCCTATTGGGACTCGTGAACTATTATCGATTCTACATACCTCGGGGCTGCTGAAATATTCGCGCCGATCCATTCGTTGAAAAGGAAAGGCACTACCTTCCTCTGGTCTGAGGAACATGACGCGGTGCTGGGATTGCTTAAAGAAGTAGTTTCCACTAAAACGCTATTGCGACACCCTAGCGGTTTATTGGTTGATAAATGGGAGAAGATGAACCGGCCTACGGCAAGGGTTTATGCCTAACGGCAAAAAATTTATGCTTGTAGCACGAGTAAGTTCAAACAGTAAAATCGTCCCGGGCGTGATCAGTCCCAGACTTTTATAGTCTCGGGTTTCACGCATACGCATTGGACTCATTTCTATAAGGTCAAGCGTCCACTGCACCTCAGCGGATAAGGAGCGGTCATTCTATAACATATATATATATATATATAATATATATATATATATATATATATATTATATATATATATATATATATATATATATATATATGACCTTGACTAACTTCGGTTTATCTTCCTAATAAGTTTATTCAATTTATCCAATGTAAAAAAAATCCAAGGGATTCAACATTGAATTTTTGGTGCCCCCCCTCTCTCTCTCTCTCTCTCTCTCTCTCTCTCTCTCTCTCTCTCTCTCTCTCTCTTTCTTCCTCTATCTCTTCCTCTCTTTCTCTTTTTCTATATATATATATATATATATATATGTGTGTGTGTGTGTGCATATATATAAATAAATTTTATGTTAAACACAGACCTTGCACGGAACAAGGAACTCGTCTGGGAAATTAAATCCACTATAGTTCGAATAAGTAATGGTAAGTGAGAAATACTATATTTCATCTTTTTCATGATGGAAGGCCCAACTGGGTAACGAGATTCTCGTAAAGATGCCCCAAAATATAGCTAGCTTCACCAGCTATCTACCAAGCAGATAGGATTCAGCTTTGGGACAGGATCTAGGGTTTACAGCTACACCTAGCCTACTATATTTAGAACCTCAATATTCGCAAGAAACTAGTTGCATTCATGTCGGATTGAATACATCAAAAAAGAAGTGGTAAATATTGTGTTTATAGCAAAAAACCAAAACCAAGGCACATAACATGTATATATATATATATATATATATATATATATATATATATAAGAAAATAAACAGATGAGGTGTTTGTACTGAATAATTAATGAAATGGTCCCCCTTATTACTCTCAAACGAGTTCAAGAGGCCAATCGGTACGCTTAAAAAAGAGTACGCCCATCCGCAATTCATTATACCTAAAATATATGGTTGAATTCTTTCTCAAGCCACGCCCACCAAACAGTAGGCTCCAATGAGTTCCCGTATTCTAGTGTGGGCAGGCCGGCAGTGGTTCCTTCTTTTGTGTTTATCGGGAATGGACAGCTGCTCTCCTTTCACATGTAAAAGATTCAATGCCGAACGAGTATATCAATCTGCAATTAGTTTTTCGATACGAGGACAACTCACCTCAACACCAACGACAATGGACTGCGTTAATTGTGACGACGTCTCGCTGTAAGTGATTTTGTGTTATATATATATATATATTTTTTTTATTCACTAGCTCTGAGTACCGTTTTTTTTGTACTGCATAATGTTTATATTGAACTCTGTATTTGTTTGATAGGAACGAAAGAGAAATTCACGTGCAACTAGATCAGTGCCTTCTACGAGAAGTTTTTCAAGCTGGCAATACAGCGTAAGTAACGGAGGGGCTCTTTTTGCAAAGATATAATTTTTTACAACGATATATATATATATATATATATAATTATATATATATATATACCCACTGAGTTTTGTTTTTGTTTTAAGTCCATTTTTTTGGGTTTCTTGAATCGATGATTCTTTTTTTTCAATGCTGTGGACGCTGACGCCGTTTCTTCAACCCAAGAGGTTGACCGCAATTGTCCAGTCTTACCTCAGGGGGAACCTATAGGAACAACAGTAGCTGCGGACGTAGCAGACTATTCCATTCATCATTTGTAATTAAAAATATATACATATATTCCATTCCTGCGTATAAGATTAAATTGTAAATCTGCCTAATTTGATGACCGTGAACGATATATATATATATATATATGGGATGAATTTCACAATTAAACACGTGAAATGAATGCATGATGCAAACCCACAAGGAAAAAGAAAAATGATTCCAAGGCCTTTCGAGTATTCAGACCCTGACGAGATGTACTTCTGAATACACGAAAGGACTTGGAATCATTTTTTTCCTTGTGGGTTTGCATCTCTCTCTCTCTCTCTCTCTCTCTCTCTCTCTCTCTCTCTCTCTCTCATTTAAGCAAGCACAAATGAAAAATTGTCCCAATGCGAGATGGTGGGATAATACTGTAATTGTCTCGGCAAACGTTCAATTAATTTCTAACATGAGATCATCGTTTACACTATCCGTGTGTTCATCGCCCTTTTTCGAATTAACATCATAAACACCTTTGTGAAATAAAACAATGTCTTGGTAATCGCTGAAAATAGTGGTGTTGAGTAACACGATACAACTTTATGTACAGGTTTCGAGAAGAACGCGTCTTTATCTTTAAAGATGTTAAGCATAAACACAGTTTTACCACATCCTGTAGGACCGGAATCTGAATTTTTCTACAGAATTCACCCCGAGCTAAACACTCTTAAACGCTACCTTTGCTGACTAATAAAATTTAAAGTACCAGTTCTTATATTCGTCAACCTTATTCTCTTCTTCTTCAGAACCGTGAATGATAACATCACGGCCTCAAGAGCAACAGGCATTTATCGTGGATGTTGACGATTACGATGATGATGATCACAGATCTACAGAAGCTAAAGCTAACAAAGATCCTAAGATCCACTCAAAGGTTAGCCCGAGAGAAAGAAGAGAGTAGGGGGTTAAAAGAAGAGAATATGGAGTTAAGTACGTAGCAAAACCTATTATTCGTGGGTTAATATTCATTCAGAAAAAAAGAGAAAGACTCACCATCATCATCTGCCCGCCACTGCTGACAAGTCGGAAAAATAGTTTACAGATCTACAGATCTACAGAAGCTAAGGCTAACAAAGACCCTAAGATCCACTCTAAGGTTAGCCCGAGAGAAAGGAAAGAGTAGGAGGTTAAGAGAAGAGAATAAGGGGTTAAGTAAGTAGCAACACCTATCACTCATGGGTTAACATTCATTCAGAAAAAGAGAAAAAAAGACTCACCATCATCATCCGCCGGCCACTGCCGACAAGTCAGAAAAATAGTCGGAGAGAATAGGAAAGGGATGAAAGATGAAAAGAAGTAAAATAAGAACACTTACAAACCATGCAAATACAAACTTAACTCACAGTCATACCATGCAAACTACAGGCATGCAAGTAAAGAGAGTTACAGACATGCAAGGAGAGGATAAGAAAAAATAAAAAGTAGGTAAAGTTAAACAAAAAGTGGGTTAGTTTACTCTACGAGCTACATCTACGTTCATGTTAGTCTAATTTTTTTTAAAAATTTTATTGCTGGCATTACACGCTGGCATGTCACAAGCTGGCATTAATCGTCAATAGACTCATCCTCGACCACCACCACCAGAGCTCCTGTTACTAATTGTTTTTTATTTTAAACAACGTTAATATTTTTAAAATGCCTATCTAAACGGTTCTTAAACATATTAACGCTGGTAGAATGAACGACTGACGCGGGAAGATTATTCCATTTATCAATTACTTTAAACGTAAAGAAATTTTTAGCGATATTACTAATGAAACGTCTGCCACGCAACTTAAATCCGTTATTACGAGTATTGCTATTATTGAAAGTGAATAGTTGGTCAAAATTTACGTTATCGATGTTATTAACGATTTTAAAAACTTCACTAAGCTCCCACCTTAATCTCCTAGTTTCGAGTGAATGCAAGTCTAACTCTTTTATCCTCTCTTCATAAGGCTTGTTGCGCAATGACGGAATTAGTTTCGTGGCACGACGCTGAACCCTTTCTAACCTATCAATATCCTCGCGCAAATACGGGCACCAAAACTGAACGGCATTTTCTAAGTGAGGCCTGACTAGGGACTTGTAAAGGGGCAATATAATATCCTTCGATTTAAATTCAAATTACGCGCTATGAAGCCTAACATCCTATTAGCTTTTGCCCAAGACTCCAGGCACTGGTTCCTAACTTTTAAATCCTTAGATACGCGTACCCCTAAATCTACTTCCTCGTCAACGCTCACGAACTCTCTATCATCCATCGTGTACGTGTAATTATTATTACGAGAACCTACATGCAAAACTTTACATTTGTCTACGTTAAATTGCATCTGCCACCTATCCGTCCACTCCATAATACTATTTACATCGTCTTGGAGCCTATTTCTATCGTCCTCGTTAACAACCTTACCCCCTATTTTAGTATCGTCCGCGAATTTTGACACGTTACTAGTCAATCCTACATCTATGTCGTTAATGTAAATTACGAATAGCAATAGGCCTAACACTGAACCCTGTGGGACACCGCTACCTACATCCAACCACCCCGATTCACTACCATTAACTACGACCCTCTGCTTCCAAGCATGAAGCCATTCTTCTAATCAGTTAGCTACCTGACCGCGTATACCGTGCGCTTTGACCTTCGCAATTAATCTCCTATGAGGAACTATATCGAACGCCTTTTTAAAATCTAAATAAATAACGTCAGCCGCTCTGTGCCTATCGTATTCGCGCACTATTTCGTTATAAAATTCTAACAAATTAGTTAAACAAGATCTATGGCGTCGAAACCCATGCTGACTACTATTAATCAAATCTCTACGTTCTAAGTGATCGATGATACGATCCCTAACTACGGATTCCAAAAGTTTACCTACAATTGACGTTAAGCTAATGGGCCTATAATTACTAGGTACTGCGCGGTCGCCTTTTTTAAAAATAGGCGTGACGTTAGCTAATTTGAAGTCCTCAGGAATAATCCCCATTTCAAGTGACTGATTAAAAATTTTCGTTAAGGGGCCTACAATAACGTCTTTCAAATCTTTCAAATGTCTGGGATAAAAAGCGTCAGGGCCTGGAGCCTTGTTAACTTTTAGCCTATCGATATAATGCACAATCTCACCCTCGTAAACAGTTATTTCATCCAAAATAGTCTCGCTACTAAATGGAACGATATCGTCCACGTCGGTGGCATTATTTACGTCTTCTACGGTAGAAACTGTCGCCAACAAAGTTATTGAAAATACCCGCCATCGCCTGAGCGTCAGAAGCCAAAGCGCCGTTAACATCCACTAGAGGGTCTATGTTATCTTTTATCGGCTTACGATTATTAACGTATTCAAAACACTTTTTTGGATTATGCTTACTATCCGCAGCTATAAGTATCTCTAAATTACGCTTAGCATTCCTAACTGATCTTTTAACCTGACGTCTAAGCTCGATATATCTATTAAAGTTAATAGGAAAGGGGTGAAAGATGAAAGGGGTGAAAGGGGTGAAAGATGAAAGGGTGAAAGGGGTGAAAGGGGTGAAAGATGAAAAGTAAAATAAGAACGCTTACAAACCATGCAAACACAGTCTTAACTCAAAGAAGCACTGTCATACCATGCAAACTACAGACATGTAAGTGAAGGGAGGATGAGAAAAGAACAAAAAAAGTATGAAGAGTATAACAAAAGGTGGGTTAGTTTACGCTACGAGCTACATCTAAGTTCGTGTTAGTCTAATTTTTTTTTATAATATAAATTTAATGCTGGCATATCACACGCTGGCATGTCACAAGCTGGCATCAATCGTCAACAGACTCAAACCTCGACCATCACCCTCAGAGCTCCTGTTGCTAATTGTTTTATTATTTTAGACGACGTTAATATTTTTAATTTAAACGGATTTTAAACATATTAACGCTGGTAGAGTTCACACCGGACGCGAGATTATTCCATTTATCAATTACTTTAAAGTAAAAAAGTTTTTAGCGATGTTAGTAATGAAACGCCTACCACGTAATTTAAATTTGTTATTACGAGTATTGCTATTATCGAAAATGAACAATTTGTCAAAATTTACGTTATCGACTTCATTAACAATTTTGGAAACTTCAATAAGCTCTCCTTCCCTTAATCTCCTAGTCTCGAGTGAATGCAAGTCTAATTTTTTTTCTTATCTTCGTAAGACTTGTTGCGTAGTGACGGAGTTAGTTTCGTGGGGCGTCGCTGAACCCTTTCTAACCTATCAATATCCTCACGCAAATACGGGCACTAAAACTGAACAGCATATTGTAAGCGAGGCCTGACTACGGACTTGTAAAGGGGCAATATAATATTCTTCGATTTAAATTCGAAATTATGCGCTATGTAGCCTAACATCCTATTAGCTTTTGCGCAAGACTCCAGGCAGCAGTCTGAGGCAACAGACTGTGCTCCCTATATTAGTTTGCCAATCTTTAACCCCACACCCGTTAACGTTCCGGAACCCGGTGTTCCGGCTCTCTCAACAACAACGACAACATCACCCATACCTCCTAATTCGAAATAACAGGGGTACGAGGAAAATACCCACAGAGCTGAAACACCCTCTACGTCAGGTATGCCCCGTAAGCGTGTAAAATTCTCCAGGAGCGCACCGTGTGTTGCATCCTCAACAAGTTCTGAAAATGTAGCGGAGCCTCAACCCTCCACGTCTTACGCTACACCGCCATCAGTAGCATCAACTTCAAATAAACATGCTTCCACTTCTTCCAATTTCGTGCCCCCTTCCGCAGTACCATTCACTTCGTCAGCAATACCTTAACCATCAAACGGAGGCGTATCAATCGAGCTGGTGTGCAACGTTATAACCACCCCTGTGCTGGTGAGAAATCGATACGTCGTCAGGATCGATCCGCGAGTCGTGTATAACGACGGTGTTGAACATGGGCTACAACGTGTAGTTGAACGTATCGTTGAATTTGCCCTTCAGAGAAGGGAGGGACGCGAGTCCAGGGTAAGACTAGGTCTCGGGTTCTGGTCAAATGATGGTGATAGGAGGACTTTTGGATAGTAATATCCGACCGACAACTGACTGTAGAAGATATTGATTATAGTTTGGAACGTATTGAGGCCACCCAGAGTAGTACTGTATAGGGTTTAACTTGAAGAAATTCACGATCGATATAGACCAGGTTTATCGTGTTGTGGGACATACGACAACGCCTAATACACTTAACTTTAACAGCTACCAAATATACAAAAATCACATTATTCTCAATCGAGGTTGTCTTTGAAGCAATAATCTTGGCTCATATGTTCACCGTATTAAATACAGCTCCAAAAAAATTTTGTTGCCAACGGTTGTACAGCGCGCACGGAAACTAGCCAAAGATTGCAGACTTGATTTTAACTGTGATATACGTCCTGAAGAGCTGAAAAAAGTTAAGCGGGAAATGTGTGTGCGTATAGTTGTATTTGGATTGGATGAGCGTAGTAGGACTGTGTATGTTTTTAAAAGCAGTATGAGAGACTGCACAAAGCCTCTTCTTATTTTAGGCTTGACATGGACAGCGTACCTTCCCATTCGTAATATAAGAGCCCTTTTCGAGTCGATAGAATGACAAACATCATGATTTGTGTAATAGATGTCTCGAGTTTACGAATGATCACCTAAAACATTGTAAGGATTGCCACATGGTTTACGACCAGTGTAAAAGACCCAAATACCGGGGTCTTGTATTTGAAGACAAGAAGAGAAATTTTAGTGTATGTAGACGCACGTTTTTCAATAATACATGTTTTAATTCCCATTAATGAGATGGGACGTGCAAGAAAATAAGAATTTGTGAGTGTGATATGCTTCATACGATGGATGTCTGTGGAAAATTCGAGTATACAGTAAGTGCGATGAAATTAATTGTTCTACATGCCATGAGAAATATAAGGTGGATGGTATAAAGCATCTTTGTTGTATGAAAGATGGAAAGCCTAAATATACACCTTACATAACTGTATACTACGACAGAGAGACTTACACAAACCCTGAGACAAACGAGGTTATTCCCCTCTTAATCGTAAGCCGGACAATCTCTGACAAGTGCATGAACATTGAGTGTGATGAATGCCGTAAATGTATTAAACGAACAAACATTTTAAGACGTCTTTAAGAGACTTGCCCATGAAACTCTTTGTGAACTATATTGTTAAGCTATCGGAACAGTTAAAAAAATTGAATGTGTACTTTCTAACGTATAACGCCGCAAAATTTGAAACACAATTTCTTTATATGGGGTGACCCTTTGAAAAGAGGTAACAAACATACAAATGCACATAAGGAACAATGTTCAGTTTCAAGACACTCTATTTTTCACACATTAGCTAAGTTACCCAAGGTGATGTGCGTAGACGCTGATGTTTCTAAAGGGTATTTCCCTTACACTTTCCTCACCGGCGACACTTTAAATTACGTATGACCCCCTCCCCCAATCATTACTTTAACTAAGATAGTATGAGTGTTAGTCAGCAACAAGTTTTTGAGAGGTACTACACCAGTTTTAATGAAGATAATCCTTACAATACAGCAGATGAATGCGAGCGTTATTGTGTAAATGATGTGCGTGTGCTTAGAGTATGTTTCCAGTCCTTGAGAAGGATGTACAGTGCTTACAAGAAGTCTCGCGCCTCTGTCTCGTCCCAAGCTAGTCTGTTAGGTATAAAATGGGCGGTCCTTATGGCAGCGGAGGTGTGTTCGGATTGTTGCACATAATTGCTCTAACGGTGTAAGAGATACTTAAATTCATGTGTGTATTATGCCATATGATATGCGTAATAAATAATCATTTTTAAATAGTTGGAGCTTTCAAGGTCATCTGTAATAATCTATAGACTACCCCTCAAGCCCACTCTCAACACTTAGATTCCCCTAAGACACAGGCGTCTTCAAGTGACATGAATGCGTAGAGATCTAAGGTGTTAGATTCCATATTATATAATTTATGTGCTAGGTTGAAGAACGCTGGCATTGAAGGATGGAAGAAAGGGACAGTAAAAACGATAATAGGTTTAATGAAGGAAGTGGAATGAGGATGGAGGTAAGCGTTGCTATGTCGAAGGAAACGAGTTTGGGTGGAGAATTACGAAGGGAGGAGGAAATGCTAAACACAAACTCAAATATTTATTTTAATGTCCTAGGGCCTAGACCTAGAAAGACAAAGAGCAAAATACCTTAAACTAACAATGAATTGACAGAAACAGAAGAGCCTGGTCTTAGACGCACTGATAGGTTTAACGTATGTGGCTAGAGGCCGCCACTCAGAATTACCACTACTTCCTAAGTCATAATAAGGTTATTTACTATGACAGAGTAGTCATGAGTAGTTATGGAAATAAAATATGATTATACTGTTGATGGCTGACTATATACAGTTGGGATATAAACTATTGCTGACAATCTTTGGATCCTTCGCTTTTAAGACGAATTTTTTATGCATCTGCTCAACAAAATAGGAAATTGGCTGATTATTATTACCATTCGAAGTGTTGGTACCCTTCACAACCGAAATCAATTTCAGAAGGGGTGCATGGTATCCTCATTTGCTTTATCGTCCCAGCACGCTTCACATAATCCATTTAAACAAAGATGGAAAGGACGTCTATGCACCACGAGACGACCCAGGCAATGCGGAGAGCAATGGTGGCATTAGTAATCTAATTCTGCCACCACGTTCTCCTGATTTGAATTCGATTGAAAACCTTTGGGCAATAATGATTAACGAATGGGAGCAACGCAATGAAAGAACATTTGAAGCACTTTTAGCTCACACGAGGAATAGTTGGGAGAGCTTACGCCGAACACCAAACATTCCCTACAATCTGGCCTCTTCTATGCCGCAACGATTGCAAGAAATTATTGATGCTGGAGGAAGCTATACGAAATACTGATGTTAAAGCCATGACGTAAATGTGTATCGAATATATATTTATGCTAATATAGAATTTTATTATATTTTTATGTTTGACATCTATAGAAGTATATATTGTGACCATGAAAGAACTTTACTTATCCTTAGTTAGAATCTTTTCTTGCAATGTCTACGCTCGTGGAGATGATAATGGTTCTAGGACAGTTCATACCAGGACAGCTCATACCAGGACAGCTCATACCCGGACAACTCATACCCGGACAACTCATACCCGGACAACTCATACCTAGGACAACTCATACCTAGGACAACTCATACATAGGACAACTCATACATAGGACCAGAAAAAAAAATGAAAAATTAATGAAAACATTTATTTTGTAAAATTAAAAATTAAATTTAAACATTTAGAATTCATGCAAGTTATTAATGAAAACATTTTGAAATGAAAACATTTCATTTTGTAAAATTAAAAATTAAATTTAAATATTTAAAATTCATGCAAGTTATATATATATATATATATATATATATATATATGCCCAGTTAGGTTCATTGAATGCCCGGTTAGGTCAACTGAATACCCGGTTGGGTTCATTGAATGCCCAGTTAGGTCAACTGTACGCCCTTGACGATTGGTTAGGTTTAGTCGTGATATTTTCGTTAAAACTAACGAAAATATCACGACTAAACCTAACCAATCGTCAAGGGCGTACAGTTGACCTAACCGGGCACTCAAATTTTAACCTATGTAAATAATGGTTCTCTATTTATTATATGTTTGCAATAAATAATAAATTTGTTGTTATTATTTTCTTATCTTATTTTGGTTAATTTGCAGAGTTTAAACTTTCGGGGTGGATATAGATGAAAAGATCAACATTGGGGTGGTAATTGATGAAGAGAGTATGAGTTGTCCTAGGTATGAGTTGTCCTAGGTATGAGTTGTCTGGGTCTGAGTTGTCCGGTATAAGTTGTCCGGGTATGTGTTGCCCTGGTATGAGCTGTCCGGTCACGGATGATAATATATGCATTGTTCAAACAAACTATGAGAAGGTAATAGTTTCAGGAAAAAAATAAAAACTGGCAATATCGAGGTCATCACATGTTTATGGGAATTGTCATATGATGTGCTACCAATAAACTCATATACTATTATATACAGTATACTATATTACGTAATAATTACGATGAACAAATCAAATGCAAATTTCTCTGATTCACGGCCCACCAGTCTTGCTTTAGAAGTTTAGACTAATGACTTTCATAAGATGGAATAGGTTTAACATAGTTCGTTTAATAGGTTACCACTTAAAACAATGGATAAACTATCTATTAGTGAGACGACCGTGACATCCTCGAAATGCGAGCGCGTGAGAGGTTCACTGAGGAATTTGGTCATTAGATTCTTCACGTAGGATATATATCACAAACAACAATATTGACAACAATTCCCAACAATTACTTAATATCAATAATTGCATTTGAACAAATAATTTAGACCTGCATCAAAATAACTTAGGTATCATGCCATGATTTGGGATATTTGCCGAATTAGTCGTTCTCTATAGTCTACACTCTACAGTATATATTGAGACGGTATAATGTAATTCCCAGCTAATATTATGATGACTAGGATTGCTCCATAACCATCCCAACATCCCGAAACTTGCTCCATTCTGCTTCTTAATCATTTGTATTTTAAACACTAAAATGTAGCAGTGACGTAATAATGGACCTCATCGATTGTGTTAGAGCAGTTATGTGCACCAATCCGAACACACCTCCGCTGCCATAAGGACCGCCCATTTTATACCTAACAGACTAGCTTGGGACGAGACATAAGCGTGAGACTTCTTGTAAGCACTGTACATAACCGATTCAATTGCTATCCACTACAAGCCGCAGCCACGATCGCTTCATTGTTCTTCATTGTATTAAAAAATAACTTTATGCCTAAAGACAGCCTGGCTATTATTTCCCGTAACGTTCCCCATAGTTATGGGTATAAGGCTATATACTGGCTCACTCACCTACAACAGCGGACAGGAGTGTTCATAAAGCATGCTCGCAAGACGGGAGAAGTGGCAATTAAGATTAACGGTCGTGTTTTTTTGGGTCAATGGGCACACTGGAGTCAAGACAGTGTACTCTTTTAACGGGAGTTGGTGGCATGGTTTTCCACGTATTGAGTGTGGGAGACACAGAAGCTAACCATGGGAGATCCCCCGCTGATAGTCTTGCATGGACCCGTACCCAAGACCAGTTTATAGGCACCTAATTCACTCACAAGCTACTGTGGGAACATGAATATGATGCACGGTTGAATTCCGATGAACAGTATCTCGAAGAAATTATCTCGAAGAAATAAGGAGCATCAAGCGTTTAATGGTAGTGGACCCTCTAAAATGTTGAGATAGCATGTTTGGTGAAAGCACAAACCCCTTCAAACTATACTTTCCACCTACAGAGTGCGTGAAATTCCATTACTATGATTTCTGCTCTTTATAAACCTACGTAGTGAAGAACAACCCATACCCCGTAGGCGCAGCTGAAAAATTGCTCGGCCCCACACTACCTACCATCGAAGACTTCTCAAGTAATTTGAACGAAAACTATTTTGAACTTTTCCTTGTTGATGTACTTCCCGTCACCGAATGAAGGATGCCTGTCTTATACCTTTTGTGCTGGACCATAAGCTCATGTTCACTCAATGTGTAATGCGTGCAGAGGAGAAAAATAAGGACTGTAACCATACATCCAATTAGAGGAAGATCAGAGGCGTTTATACATGTCGGGAGCTGTTCCGAGCCATCGGTCAAGGCTATACAATACTGAGATTTATAAAATGTATTGGTTCCAGAATCTCCCCAACCTCTTCACCCCCTACATTAACACCTTGAAATATAAAGTTGAGGCTTCAGGATAGCAGCGTGGCGTTGAGACTGAAGACGAAAAAAAGCATATATCCAGCGTTATCATGATCGTAAAGGTATATAGCTCGAACGGAGCCAGATTGCGCGAAACCATGGCAAGTGCTTCAGTTTTTGAGGCAAATTTGCACAGAATACAGAAAAAGGAAACATCTATCTACAGTAGCTCAAAGCTATAACGAAGTGTGGGACTATGCCAACGCCGTCGATAAAGAAGGCATGGAAATCACGACCGTGGGTAACACTTACATAATAAGGTACAACAAAACAGAGATGTCTACGCACATGTCACGTGTCACAAACATACCTCTAGCAAGCTTCAGAACAGCTACGCACGTATCAAGCTTTGGAATCTGATGCATTCTCTTGGGCCGACGGTTCTGTACAGATACAGATAGCGTGATATTCACTGAGAAAGAAGGCAAATATATGCCTTGTATTGGCTAATTCCTTGAAGAGTTGACTGATGAGATCAAGGATGAGTATGGAGACAACCCTTACGCCGATTCTTTTCTCTCCACTGGATCAAAAACTTCGGGACACGTGTGAGGGTTGGAGATGAATTGGAATACATCGTGAAGGCTAAGGCTGAACCGCGCAAACCATCAGATCGTTAACTTTAATCCACTCAAAGATCTAAGGAATTTACAAGATGGTAGAAATGAAGGCGACCTACCACCGCACTTGGTTGCAGGGACTCATAGCTTCCGTGCACAAAATTTGGGTGGTGTGAAGGAACTTGAGAGTACAAAGGTGTGTCTTAACACCTAAAGGAAACGGAAACAGTTTCGGGGACCTACGATACTGTACCCTTCGGGTACCGTGGGGTGAATAGGCTTTATTTATATATATATATATCATATATATATTGTTGTAGAGTTTATTTACCTGTTAGTAACATTTTACTGCTTATTTATGTTTTACGTGTGGTTTAAATTAATTTATATTTTAGTTAAAGTTTCATTTTTCGTTTGAATGTGTGTGTGTGTGTGTGTGTTTACAAGTAATCTAACATCATCACATTGTATGGTGTGCGCACCAATAAAATAGCGTCACGTGACTCCGCCTACTAACCCCTTTGGAAGGGCACACATCCTTCCCGCCATGTTCAGTTGACCGCAATAGTCGTTCGTGTCCAGACGTATCTTTTACGAGTTGAAGATTTCTCAAGTTAGCGATTAAACAACGATGGCTGACGCTTATATTGCATATTCTACATTCCTTAAATGGTACTCGGCAAAGTCTACAGATGTGGTGAACATTCAAAGAACTTTTAGTCAGCCGTCTTTTGAGACATTTAAGTGCAGTCTAAATTTTGTTAAACCGTGTAGCAGGATGCTGAAATACTTTATGGATTTTCTGATGAGAACATAGAGTAGCAAGCTTTGCAATGCAGAAGACGTGATGGAATATGTTGTGAGCTTAAAATGCGTAAAAGAGTACGTCCAATGTGGAGTAAAGGAGTGAACGTTCGCTAAAGAGAAGCAGAGACTGTGGATTACGAAGTTCATTGACGAATGGAACGACAAGAGTATTGCGTCATGTTACACTTCACCGAGTACACACATGTGTTACTAAACGCAAATCTTGTGGTTATGAACAGTTTAAAATATTTCTATCACTACATCCATGAGGCGCCTTGAGGCGCCCAGTGAAATTATGGCTAAAGGTTTATATACATTTTTAATAGAATTAGTAATGAATATTGCTTATCTCCCAAAGTGGAACAGTAAACGCACAGTAAGCGCACGCATTTTTCTCGAATAGATCCCCTCAGTGTCAATAAGTTTTATTCTCATTTACTGTTTTATGTGTACATTACTAATGCGCGTCAAAGAAAGATGGTGAATCCTGTTATTCCTGAACAAGATAAAAAGTTATTAGTACGCATCCCATCCCTGGCAATGGGTATGATAAAACTTTGAAGCCTGTACTGCTTCTTGTATCGCAGATGGGAAATCTCTCAAAACATTTACCCGATATAACGGGATCCAGTTTTAAACACTCATTTATACGGCCTAAGCGTAAGCGTGTCGAAGTTTTCATGTCGGATCAACTCCGTACACGAATTCATCACCGCGTAGCAACAGGCGCAATGCATGTTCCACCCCTCATGATTCGTTAACTGAATCAATCCGAGCGCCGTCCCACTAAGCCGTATTCTCAATGCAGTATACAATATCTCTGTCTTCAAATCAGTGCGTGCATTTAAACGTAACGGTGGTGCTATTAATGACATGCTTGAAACAAAATATAAACAAGCAAACTCGGGTAAACGTAATATTATTTATTTAAGTATTGAGGAAATGGATAAAGTATTCATGGTGGTTGAGAAGTGGTCGGTGGAGAACTATAAAATACCTGCAGGGACGGGAACAAGAAGAGAGCAAGTTAACGACACCCCGTCATACTCTGTTATTACCATGTTGCACGTGAATCGTGATACTAAGCAACCTTGTGTCGATATACGGTGAATGTGGAGAAATAGTGTTAACAATACTCATAAAGCGTGTCCGCACCAACGCAAAATTGTTGGTAACATGTGATGGCAACAATGCTGTTAAGAAAGTTGTGAAAAAATTTCACGAAAAAAATTGACAACATTAGTGTTGGCAACATTGCTGCCAACAAAAATATCTTTCCCACTGATGAGCGATAAATTTCAAAGGAATGTTAGGAACATTGGTTGGTAACATGTTGGTAACAATGGTGTGGACTACAGTTATCAACATGTCAGTTCAGTTTTATCACACAGTCAGAGGTTAGTGGTTGTGCCCTAGCTCCAAGCGTTGTCACACTTATTTCGTTTTTGTGCGTTTACCAGTGTTCAGATCATGGAATGGAGTAAAGAAAATGCTATACTTTTGATTGATCTTTATTACGCCGACCCAATATTGTGGGATTTCAAAAGCATTGCCTATAAAAGAAAATTAAGAAGAATGACGCATGGAAAGAAATTGCGGATGTGTTGAAAGTGGAAAGAGCAGAAGTTGAAAAGAAGATGAAATTCATGAATGCGCAGTTTCAAAGAGAGTCGAAAAAGACGAAGGAACAAAAGTCTGGAGATGGAGCAGAAAGAAGTTATAAATCGAAGTGGTTTGCTTTCAAAAGCATGTAATTTTTAATGGACAAACACAAACCTCAACGTACTTGTCAAGCTGGAATCCAGGTACATAATGATACAAATTGTTTTATTTTTATTGTTTCATTTTTATATTTCCCACTGAATTAGAAAAAAAGAAAGTCCCATATAGTTCACTTAGCAGTATTTGTCTTGCCAATGTACGGTACCTTCATGCCTTACAAAAAATTCTTTAAACGCATTCTGTATTTCTTGAGCAACCAAAACACTTTTACGAGCAACCTTTTCCCGTGGAAGCAGAGAAGTTAAATCGTTATGATCTCTTCTCCACGAGCTGGGATGCAATTGCCAGTGTCTTTATCTTCTAAGTCAAAAGTTTCAGGAGGAGTGTAATTTGATCGAGACGTTACACTGTTTCATAGGAAATTGTGCAAATACTGTACAGTACACACACGCTAATGTAATTTTCTTTGCTTTATCGGGTTGGAGAAGCATTGGCTTTCGGAGTACTCTAAAAACCGCTAACATAATTTCAAAGGTGTTTTCTACCCCTCATCTAGCCCTGCTTAACCCTTTAAGGATTGAACGTACAAATTGCTAACGTTTCAAATAAAAGCATTCATAACTTAACCCTACAAAAAATTCAGGGCTTAAAGGGTTAAATGATAATTAAAACCCTCTCCTTGGAACCTTTCTCTTCAGGGCCTGGATACGGTTTCATAATGTTACACAATTAAGGGAATGGTCATCCCCTAAAAATACGTACGGTACCGGTTTATTTCGTCCTGAAAGTGCACTTTTTCGAGGTAGACTCAAAGTACATCTTTCCAGTAATTTTCTGAAATCGGTTTGCTTAAATACACCTCCATCAGAAATTCGACCTTGACATCCAATGTTCACATAAATAAATTTGTAATGAGCATCTAAAACAGCAAACATGACGATGCTGAAAAACCCATTGTAATTGAAAAAGTCACTCCCACTAAAATTTGGTGGCTGCAAGGTAATGTGCTTCCCATCCATGAAGCCTGCACATTTCGGGAAATTCCACAACTGGTTTGAATCATTTGCAATTGCTTTCCATTCGTCTTCGGTTGTTGGTATCTGAAACGATAAAATTGATTATTTATTGTTTATATTAAAGAAATTATTATAAATGTACAAAATATTATTAGAAATATTAGGAAAAGATTATAAGTATTAGAAATAATAGAAATATTGAATGTTATTAGAAATAACATTAAAAAAATATTGGGAAAAATTATTATTTTTTAAATTTTATCCACCTCTTAATTGACTCGTTTGTTATTTTGTTGCAGTTGGACAGCGCTCTAACCTCGTCTGAAAAAGAAGAAGTACATGGAGAGGAAGAGGTCGAGAACAGCAAAGAAGAAAACTCGGGGAACAACAAGAACACCTCAATCCGTGCTCAACGCTTGTGAGAAAGAAGAAGTGAAAAAAAATCCGTTTTCAACGAAAACGAAAAAAAGGAAACAAATCTCAGAGAGGAAACACGATTGGATGGCTGAGGAGGCCTACCATGTTATGATATCAATGCAGCAGCAGAGTGAAGAAAGGGATGAATATCAAATTTTCGGTGAACATATTGCCTGCAAACTTAGCAAACTTTCCACACAATACGCTAGGACTACAGTTGAACACCATATAAATAACATCATTTACCAAGCAGAACTAGAGCATTACGATCATCCTCCAGGATACCCAACCTAAGCACATCATTCTCAGACGCCTTCACCTGCGACCTCTTCTTTACCAACCCAGGCACATTATTCACAGACGCCCTCACCTGCAACCTGCCCACCACAAGTTGGGGATCCTAATATAATTTTTTTACAAGCATTATAAGCACCAAGTTCTCTTTTAGACCTGTTTCCAGAATTTGGAAACGGTATAGTTCCCCACTTTTTCTGTCCATCCAATATTCACCAAATATTTGATTGTTTGTTTTTTAATATGTATTGAAATATTTAGTACTTATTGTTTGTAAACTTTCATGTGTATATTTGATATTTCAATAAAATTCTGTAAAGAATTATAATTTTCTATGTTACGAAAAAAGTTCTTACCTTCACATGATCATTGACAGCAGTGATCAGTGCTTCACATACTTCTGGTATTATCTTCCATATGGCTGCTTTGATATTTTGAACATGTACATAAGGCTGCTGAATGAATCACCTGTCCCTAGAAACTGCAAAGTCAATGCCAGTCTTTCTGTGATCGGTATTGCCTTTCTATAATTGATGTTCATTTTGTTAATGTGCGGTCCAATTTTTTGGAGTAAATTTTCGAAATCTGTGCTGGACAAAACTAGAAAAAAATTTTAAAGCTTCCATTGAACCGTACTTCTCAGGTCAACGGGTCGATATCTTCACAATTTAGATCTTCGATCAGGTCACCCCAATGTATTTTTTTCTACTTTTTGAAGTCGGACGCACCCAAAATTGGCGACGGCGGCAGTACCTTTCTCTACACAATAATATAATTGCAGCGGTTGCTGCTATAACTACATCATCACTTTCCGACATCATGTTGTCAATAAACTGACGTGTGAACATGTATGATTTTTTCAACTTTGTTGCTAACAGTGTTGACAGCTGTTATTCAAAATGTTGACAACAATGTTGCCAACAATGTTGCGTTGGTGTGGACACGCCTTTATACCTACACGAAACCGCTTCATTTTCGATAGATTATTTGAAATTGGCGCTTTCCGTAAAATAAAGCCATTCTTAGATGAGCGTGTCGCTCATATGCGTTATTTCGACACTCTTCTCGAACACGCATACACTGTGCTCCTCGACGATTTCACCAAGTGTCGGGACGAACAAGACGAGAATGGTCTGGAGCTGAAAACATATTTAGAAGCTACAAACCCTGAGAAGTATCATAAACTCTGGAACAAAGGTACAGAACACTACAACCCCAAACTCTGCCTTCACCTTTCACCCAGAAGAATTATTTCCATATATACATAAGATATAGCTGTCGTGAGGATTCAGAAGACTTCCTCAATCATTGTTATAAGTTGTGAAAAGTGTACAATTAAAAAATTAGTCAAAAATGATAAAGTGCTCACTTGGAGAGAGTTGTCTATAAATTGAATTTAGTGATGATGCTGTAGTAAATGACGTCATCTTTGAGCGTGTTCTGATTGCATTCTAACCATGTTTAAAGAGCGCGAAAGTTTTACTTCAAGTTGTAAAGTAGGCACGAAAATAGTCTTAAACGCTCTAAAAGGCCTTTGTATAGCATACAGAGCCCCGCATCAAAAATGACAATGACTATGAAAGATTTTGATAATGCTATAAATATACTTATGTGCTAAATAATGTGTGGTAATTAGAGGCATTTATATTATGCTATGTCTGAATTTATGATTTTTTGGTTTGTCTAGGTGATGTAAAATTATATACATATATTATTTTCCATTATTTTCTAGCAAATATATTCTGTAATGAATATTGATCCCCCCCTAGTTGTATATATATCTGTATTATAAAAAAAACATTATTTATCATCTAGTTAGAAGTATTTAGGATGTTATATTATTGTATTAATATCATTCTACAGGGAAGAGCCCTGAATATCATTCTACAGGGAAGAGCCCTGAATATCATTCTACAGGGAAGAGCCGTGTAAAAATGAACAATGAATAATTCCTGTATTCATATATTCTTATATTCATATAATTCTTATATTCATATATATTTATATTCATATAATCCTTATATTCATATATACAGTATTTATATGCTTATATTCATTTTTACATATAGAGTCCAAACTCGCATAACGCTGACACAAGTACGGATAAAATTTCTGATTTGCTTTCTATTTTTTTTTTGTCGAATAATTGGTGAATTATTACTTTTTAAATTACTTCATAATTTTTTTTAGATTTGGCTTAATAATGTAATCTTGTTAAATTCTGCAATGTTCATTTTCTGTATACATTCTCTCTTCATTGTAAAAGATGAAGTCATAGCTTGCTTAACACTTAATTTTAAATTTTAAGCATTTAATTTTCGCTCATATGCATGTTTAATTGTAATTCATAATAAAATGCATATTTCAATTTTCATTTTTAGTTAACTCGGCAGATCATGATAACACCAGATCTGTCAATATGCGGTTTAAAATAAAAATATGGCTTCACATAAAATATCTTCCTTATCTGTCTAGCCATTGCTACACCTAAAATAGTTACCTTATCTTTAAATATTTTGCAAAATAAATCAGCCTATTGAGAATAAAAAACAAAAACAGATGAGCATT
This sequence comes from Bathynomus jamesi, assembly GCA_023014485.1. Classification (NCBI taxonomy): domain Eukaryota; kingdom Metazoa; phylum Arthropoda; class Malacostraca; order Isopoda; family Cirolanidae; genus Bathynomus; species Bathynomus jamesi. Next base: position 946,424 of record JAJOZX010000341.1, on the reverse strand, counting down.
AAATAATAATTATGTCATTAAAATCTCAGTATATAAAGATGTAAAATTTTTCCAGTGTTCATTCTGATTTGTCTTATCTAACTTGAAGACTGAGCATTACCTATAACATTTTAGCAGTAAACTACAGTAAGAGAGTATCTTTGTCTTCTCTTTCGAGCCTTGCTCTCTTCAGAGAACTTAGTCTTAAATAGAGAAAAATAACTTCCCGATACGTTACAAGAAGAATCGGGGAACCTTCAGAGAATTTAGTAAACTCCACAAAATCCTCCGATCCATTACAAGAAGAAACCGGAGAGTAGTATAAGAGAAACTATGGTGATTCCGTATACGGTACCAGCTACTCCAGAGTAACAAATCCGTTGCTGCCACCTAACCAGAACTCCTGTCAACTTCGAACCACCTAAGGCCATAGACGGAGGGGTTAAAATATATATATATATATATATATATTAGTGGTGCACCGATTAATCGGTATCGGCACCTGGCATGCTGATATTAGGAAAATACCTGGCATGGCCGATTAATCGGCATGCCAGGTGCCGATACCGATTAATCGGTGCACCACTAATATATATATATATATGTGTGTGTGATCACCAATTTATAGTTGCCATGTTGGCAATACAATAATAACAATGTTACGTGAATCAAGTTATGTTAATGTTTGAGGCTAGTGTCACCAGATCTTTTCAGATCAAATGATGTTATTAATTAGGAAATTAATAGACTGTGTTTTCAGTTGATAAACAAAATATATGATATATAAGTGAGACAAATAAAAGTTGCAGTTGTTTGAATGCAAGTTCAATTGAAATGCATAAATGTGCACTTAAATAATGATTTCAGTATTATAATAACGCGCGAGAAAATTAAAGTCTTTATATAAAGTTAGGTGAATGACACCAGACCAATGAGGTCTGTTACAGCGTTGTCACATGATGAGATCTCACATGCCACTGACGGTTTCTTCGAAAAGAGAGACGCGCAGTGTGACACTCAAAACAGAAAAGGAAAGCTTGAGGGAATCTCGCTATGTGACGTCATATTGGTCGTGGCTGTCGATGGAAATAATGGGCTTATTGTGAAGGTAGAGATCGCAAAAGTATCTGAAGGCGTCTCTGTCTCTGCAGTGGTCCTCCTCCTCCAGAGAACGGAGTGAACGATAAAAAGAGATCGCGTGAGGCAAGAGAAAAAAATGGTGTCAGCCTGAGAACAAGTAAAGGCCTAGCGGGACGCTCGCTCGGAGAGACGTGGCATGATGGAGGGTGCTGAGATGGGGGCAAATTGGGGAGTTTGTGGAGCGTGAGGAAGGTACTCCACGAATGGTCCACAGGGGATGGGGGTTGGGTAGGGGGTATGAATACAGAGAGGATGGGAAGAGGGAGACGACGAGTGAGGAAAGGGGAACGGGACCGAGTTCGCAGGCGGTGCCCAAGGCTCGTCGCATGGCACTTGTCGTCGATGAAATTCGCTCCTGACGAAAGGGAAGAAAGCGTCGTTCTTGGAAAAAGCAGAAAAGTAGACATTCCACGAGATGATGCAAGCAGAAAATGAAGAAGGCAGGGGCAGTTAACTCGAGCAAGGATGATGCCGTGCGTTTGCTAAGGTACTCTCTGTGCTTGCAATCTGCTTGTTTGCTTTGGTGCCTGCAAAGAGCTCAACTACTGAGAAAGACTACGTAAACTAAATTTCTACTCCCTGGAAAGAGGAAGAGAGAGGTACACTATAATCTACAGATGGAAAATGATCGAGAAACTGGTACCAAACCTAGAACTAAACCCAATTACCATTCAAACAACACTGGAAAATAGGAAAGGCAGAATGTGTAGTGTTCCCAAATTAAAGGCCCGACAAGGGACCTCCTCAACACTGAAGGAAAATAGTTTAGTTGTTAGGGGGCCAAGACTTTTTAACAAGCTTCCAAAAGACTTCAGAAACGTTACAGGGGTCAAAGTTGAAGTCTTCAAGAGAAGACTAGATGACTGGCTCAGGACGACACCAGATGAGCCGGGTGTACCTGGCTATGTACGGTGGAGAGCACAAGAAAGCGACTCGCTCCTCCACCAAGCCAGACCTAGAGGTGGGGCCACCAGCTTGACTTTCGTGTGAAGAGAGACCAACGCAGAGAACAGCAACAAGGTTGAGAAGGTTATATATATATATATATATATATATATATATATATATACACACAGTATTATATATATATATATATATATATGTTAAACACAGACCGTGCATGGCACAAGGAACTCTTCTGGGAAAATTAAATCCACTATAGTCCGAATAAGTAATGATAAATGACAAATACCATAGTTTTTTTCCTTTTTCATGATTTTAGCCCGACGTGGGCAACGGGTCTCTCGCAAAGAGATCCCATAAATATAGCTTCCCTCACCAGCTATCTGCAAAGCAGACAGGATCCAGCTTTGGGACGTGGATCTAGGGTTTAAAGCAAACCTAGATCCCTACACTCAGAACCTCTATATAAGTAAAAGACTCGTTGCATTCACGTCGTGTAGAATAAATCAAAGAAAAAGGGGGTAACTATTGTATTTTTAGCCAAAAAAACCAAAACTTAAACCTCAACCGGGACATTGAGCGTCCACTTTTCAAGGCACGAAACACGTCCGTTTAGTATACACAAACTTATATAGAGGTTCTGAGTGTAGGGATCTAGGTTTGCTTTAAACCCTAGATCCACGTCCCAAAGCTGGATCCTGTCTGCTTTGCAGATAGCTGGTGAGGGAAGCTATATTTATGGGATCTCTTTGCGAGAGACCCGTTGCCCACGTCGGGCTAAAATCATGAAAAAGGAAAAAAACTATGGTATTTGTCATTTATCATTACTTATTCGGACTATAGTGGATTTAATTTTCCCAGAAGAGTTCCTTGTGCCATGCACGGTCTGTGTTTAACATATATTGTTCTCAGGGAACCATTCTGAGTTTGTGTATACTAAACGGACGTGTTTCGTGCCTTGAAAAGTGGACGCTCAATGTCCCGGTTGAGGTTTAAGTTTTGGTTTTTTTTGGCTAAAAATACAATAGTTACCCCCTTTTTCTTTGATTTATTCAACACGACGTGAATGCAACGAGTCTTTTACTTATATAGAGGTTCTGAGTGTAGGGATCTAGGTTTGCTTTAAACCCTAGATCCACGTCCCAAAGCTGGATCCTGTCTGCTTTGCAGATAGCTGGTGAGGGAAGCTATATTTATGGGATCTCTTTGCGAGAGACCCGTTGCCCACGTCGGGCTAAAATCATGAAAAAGGAAAAAAACTATGGTATTTGTCATTTATCATTACTTATTCGGACTATAGTGGATTTAATTTTCCCAGAAGAGTTCCTTGTGCCATGCACGGTCTGTGTTTAACATATATTGTTCTCAGGGAACCATTCTGAGTTTGTGTGTATATATATATATATATATGTGTGTGTGTGTGTGGTGTATACACCGCTTAGCGCTGATTTGTTATTGCTCTCTCTGTCCTCGAGGCGAAATTTTTTAATATGTTACTAAAAAACAAAAAAATTAAAAAATCCTTCCTAGGACGACAGGTTCTTTTGAACACTACATAATAAGCGAAGCGTGTGTATATTACAGCAGTACATAACAGCTTAGCATCTCTCACAACACTGCTCTATTCCTACATCAACCGCGTTCCTTGTCCATAACCTTTGTCGTCACTTTGCCTTAGGCAGCGTCACTAACACTGTCACACATCCAGCGCTTCAAAAGTTACGATCGTAAACATAGCGCGAGACGTGTCAATGCTGCGGACGCCATTATTGTTGTTAACAATGCTCTCAGCCAATCAGCGCTCACCTCCTGTTAATAAATAATTATTAATTTTATGTATAAAATACGTGTTTATTATTATTAGCGCGCTGGCGTAGGCTAAACCTAATGCGAATTTGCTTTCTTTTATTTTTCCGCTAAACACCAGCATGACGTTAAGTAAAAGTGATAAAGCCATCATAGAAGCATGTGTCAAGGAAAAAGGTTGGAATGGAAATAGGATTGTCCGAGAATTCCCCGCAAAGAACTGGACTCGTCAAAGTGTTTATAACTTAATAAGAAAGATAAAGGATACTGGATCAACAGCTAGAAAACCCGGCAGCGGCAGGCCCAAAAGTGTTTCAACAGAAGAAAATAAGGCTGCCGTGGAGGAACTGATTCAATCCCAAGAGAATACACCAGGAACTCAACGCTCCCAGAGACAGATTGCGTACGACCTTGGGATTTCTCGCTCCTCTGTACAAGGGATTGTAAAACGTTTGAAATTGAAGGCCTACAAGAGAATTCGAGTTTTTCGGCGTGATCAGAATGTAAGACAGCGTAGAAAGACCCGCTGTAAATCCCTATATGAACGCTACTCTGCTGAAGACGTGCAAAAAGTTGTGTTTACAGACGAAAAGGATTTCACGTTGGAGGTGACCAAAAACAGGCAAAATGACAGGGTTTATGGTTCAAGGAAAAAGGACATTCCTCCCTCCAGGCTTTATCATGAAACCTCACGATTCAGCAGGAAAGTAATGGTATCGGCGGGAATTTCATGGAAGGGGAAAACACGAATTCATTTTATTGCCACAAACGAAACTAAAGTTAACCCTGAGCGCTACATCAACCTGTTAGATAATGGGTTACTTCCTGATTGTCGTCAGCTGTATCCTGATGAGGCGTACATTTTCCAGCAAGATGGGGCACCCGCCCATACAAGCCGAGCAACCCAAAATCATCTAGAGCAAGAGACCCCTAATTTCATCAAAAAGGATGAATGGCCGCCTCAGTCTCCCGACTGTAATCCGATGGACTATTCAGTATGGGATTCCCTCGTGGTGAAGGTTTACGGCAGCCAGAAAGACAAATTCACCGAAGATGAACTTAAGGAGAAAATCAGTAGAGCATGGGAGGATATCACCTTAGATGAGGTTCGAAAGTGCATCTCCTCGTGGAAGAAGCGATTGAGGGCAGTTTACCAACAGGGAGGTGGTCACATTGACCATTTGTTTAAGTAAATTTTGTTAAGTTCAAATTCATTTTCTTCGGCATGCTATTTTTAGACATATGCTTTTAAATTGTTCACTGTAACAAAACTATAGAACCTACATATTTGAAAATTCCAGTAATTATAGATTATAACCATCTGTTAATGTGTGCCAAAGCTCAATCGCATAAGTTTTGAATTGTTGCAGTTATTAAACTTTGAATTAAGTAAAGTTTTTTGTGGCCACCCGATATATATATATATATATATATATATATATATATATATATATATATATATATATATATTGTGTATGATATATACATATATGCGCTTCGGTGGTGTAGTGGTTAGCGTCGCTGACTACGAATCCATCGGCCCCGGGAACGAGACCCGGTGACGTCAGCAGGCGCGCAGCAAAACCCAGCTCTTCATCCTTCCACACAATAAAGAAACTGGTTTGTAGATAAGTAGGTACCCTGGGTAGCCTAGTGATTAACACGCTGGGCTGCTGGAGGGGCGTGGTTCGGATTCCACGTTAAACTGTAGGTCTAAGGTGGAGTGACAAGCTTGACCTTCGTCAGAATGAACATTCCGGGCGGAAGCAAAACCAAGCTGTGTGAGTGTGTGTGTGTGTATATATATATATATAATATATATATATATATATATATATATATATAACTCAAAAAGCAAAAGAAGAATATTAGAAGAAGTGTTTTTTGGCATGGTGGTGAAAAAGAAAAAAATTTAAGTGGCAGTCGAAATGGATGGTCACTCTTGGGACTGAAACAAGAGTATTTTTTTTTACTTCTTCGAAGAACCTGATGAAGAGATGACGACGAAAGGAAGAGAATATATTAGAAACCATTATTTTCATTACAGGACTTCAGCCTTTATTGAGAATTCTCTTTTTTTGATTTTACTGTGGAAACTTATAGATTATGTAACGTTAAATTCATCAAGTGATATATAATATATATATATAATATATATATATATATATATATATATATATATATTATCCATATAGACAAATGAGCGGTTTGAGGGTGGTAGAAAAAGACAGATAAGAGATGGAGTTATATTCCGTTACGTTTCGACACAAAGCCTTGCTCACACAGAATGACAACATGAGTTAAACACAATATTTAAATGCAGACGATGTTTTCCAAACCTACTGGACGAACATTCGTGGCTTCACCTGATTGGCTGGTTACTGTTGATGCTCCTTGGCCCCGTCCCTTTCTGCTAACTTCACCATAATTTTTCCCGTTAATTTGGCTAAACACATAAATCCCTCTCTTTGACTTACCACTTTTCCTGACGTTATATAAGCAGCTTCAATTGCTTTCCTCATCCCCTTATCTATTCCTTTATGAATGATCTTAGCTTCTTACCAGTTTGGCAGGTGTCCTTACCTACCTGCGTGCAAGACGAGTGAGTTAGATGTTCGACGTAGACGCGTGTCTGCTCTATGTTCATTATGGTGTGTCACTTTTAGACTTTTTTTGAAAAGTTATGGTGTTTACCCTTATATTGTAACAAATTGACCAAAAACCATGAATAAACAAAAAAAAAGACAATCGGGTAATATTTAGGGTCCCCGGCCCCCATTTGAAAAATAAGCCCTCTGTTCACACAAAAAATGATGATTTTTGGTTATAGTTTCCTTACAAATCATCGTATTTCAAAAATATTGCTACTAAAATGTAGAGAATAACGGTATCCTCTTATTGTGAACGTTTTAAAACTATTTTAGTTGATACGGTGCTGATATTTTAGTGGACCTTATGAAATTTTTCCCTCTGTTTTCACTTCTATAACATTTATTTACAGTATTTCCAGGTTTTATCTACAAAAAGTATGCAAATATAACCAAATGTGTGATAAATTTGCTTTTCTTTCAGAATTCTATTATAGATTTGCTTAATTTCATAGTTTATTAAAATTAGTCAATAGTCATGGCTAACAGTAAGCCAATATTAAGAACAAACCAAAGAAAATATGATTCTTTATTGCGAAAGTTAGTGGAAGACATATGCGCAAGAGAAGGAAGCATGCTTCCAACGAACAGTGAAGTTCTCAGTCACTTTTTCTTCTTGAGAAGGGATCAAATGAAAAGCGACAATGTGTCAAAGGAAGAAAATATTTTGAGAGTATTAGATAAGGTAGAAAAGGTGTGGATTATGGCTGGCATACCATCAAAATCCGTTAGAAAGCAGGAAGGACCCAAAAAAATGTTGTGGGATTTGATAAAAGAGCATGAGAAGTTGGGCAAAAATATAAAGACGAAATGTTATGAAACCCAAAAAACATCTTCTGTGTCTCGTTTAGATAACTTATTTGATATATCAACTGAAAATGTATGTAATGAGATTCAAAATGATACATTGAGAACTATACAACAGAAGCATGAGGATCTTCGCTTTTTGGAAGATCAGCGAAGTGCTAGAATATATTCTCTGGGTCCGATCGATAAAGCTTATGTAGCCAAACTGATCAAAAAGACTGCTAGAATAGAAGGTGAAGAACGAAGAAAATTGAAAGAAAAAGAGCGAAAGGCATTAGAAGAAGAGAGACACAAACTTGAATCATCTGAAGGCGAGTTAGTGGACTCAAGTAATAGTGAAGATGATTTTACTCCGAGCCCAGGCCCATCAAAACGTCCTAGGTTACTACAGTCAACATTAATATCTAATACAGCTGAACGTTTAGGACTATCATTCGGAGAACGCTCGACATTTGCATCTGTGGTAGCAGCTGAATGTGAGCTAGATTTAAAAGAGATGTCATTATCGAAAAGTACTTCTGCGCGAGCTGCGATGAAGTCGAGGAAAGCTACTGCTAACACTATTAACCCCTTCCGCACGACTTTGCCTCAGCAACGTATGGTGCAATATAGACTTTCATGACGAACGCACGCTCGTCATCGTAGGGAAGGGGTTGAAGAGTCGTTCAACCCACCTCAATATTCTGTAGTCCACTGGGGAAGCAAAATGATACTGAATGTTCCAGGAGGAAAGCAGGATCGATTGGCAATACTTATATCGGGAGAGAATGTTGAGAAACTTCTCTCGACACCCGATATCGGTGTCTCAACTGGATCGACACAAGCTTGTACTGTTTTTAGCACAATCCAAGAATGGAAATTACAGGATAAGGTTTACGGAATGGTATTCGATACTACTTCATCCAATACTGGCTGGATAAAATGGGCTTGTAAAGTACTGGAAGACCTCTTTGGAAAAAAATTATTATGGCTCGCTTGTCGCCACCATATGGCAGAACGAGTTTTGTCAGCAGTGTATCTAAAGGTATTTGGAAAATCTACTTCACCCGAAAACGAATCTTTCAAGACCTTCGAAGATGTTATATGGGAGAAACTAGATACTAAGCTACCCTTTAACAGCTATCTATCAATGACATACATATGAAGGACCTGAAAAAATGCTTCACAGATTTTGTGACAGATTTGCTTAAAGATAACCAGAGCCTTCCCAGGGATGATTACAAAGAGGTAGCTGAAACAACTATGCTCGTTTTAGGAGAAATTCCTGCCAGAGGAATACACTGGATCAAGCCAGGAGCTCTCCATCACGCCAAATGCATGGCTGTCATATTGTATACGAATAAGATGTTAGCATTTTCAGACCAAGCCGGATATGATAATGTTACAATAAAAAAGCTGGAAAGAGTATGCTTGTTTACATCGCTGATCTACTCCAAGTACTGGCTATCAGTCACCAACCCACTTGAGGCTCCTGAAAATGACCTCCTCCTATACAACGAATTAGTTCAGTACAAAAATATTGACAGAGAAGTAGCGGAAGCTGCCTTCAACACTCTAAAAGGTCAGTACTGGTACCTATCTGAAGAACTTGTAACCCTTTCTCTCTTTGGAGATTTACCTCATAGTGAAAAGGACAAGGTGGCCAAAAAACTTTCCTCTCTCAATCAACCACTAGAATTCAAACAGGGTAAGCCGATATTTCCCAATCCTAAAAGAACGAATTAAAATTCAGCAATTAGTTGGTCCAAACTCATGGTTTGTATTCAAAGCCCTTGGTTCAACGGGAGATTGGATAAGAACTCCAGCTGTAACGTGGGACAGCAACAATGATTTTCAACGGAAGAAGAGAATACTCTCTTCAACTAAGGTTGTTAATGATACTGCAGAAAGGGGGTTATCAAACTTTTTCAGGATTTTTATGGCTCATGTAGGGATGAAGGTGAATTTCAAGCGTTGCTTCAAGTTGTAGAGGAAAACAGGCGTGTTTTCCCAAAGTTTTCCAAACAAGGTCTCTTGAATTTGTAATTTCTTTCCATTTATAATTTAATTTCATTTACAATTTTTCATTATAATTTCAAGAATAGCACTTTGTTTCTATTTGATTAAAATTGTTTTGTGTTTGTATTTCATGATAAAAAATAAAAAAAAGACGATGGGGCTTTGCATATTTTCTTAGATTAATAAAAATTTAAATCTAGTTGTCATTTTTTTTTTTTGCAAAATTCACTAATTTTAATCTACTAAACATGTACAAAGTTGTTCCCACTTTGAATCTCTAAACCAAAACAGTGTTGCTCATTTAAGCCCATCGGCTTTTTTGATTTATATTTTCAAAGCCCATCGCCGCAGAGCTGCATTGGGATGATGCTCTATGGATGGCGGTGACATCCAAAGTACATAAGATAATATTTTATTGAAGTTCAGATCTTCCAAAGATATAAAACAGCAGCATTTTCCTCTTAGAAAATGCATCAAAATGACCAGAGAGATATAAAAAATTTAATAAATTTAACTCAAAGGTTAATAAAAACTATTCAGATTGAAGCGCATTATTATTCTCTACATTTTGGTAGCAAAATTTTTTAAATACGATGATTAGTAAGAAAACTATGACCAAAAATATCTCCAAAATCACCATTTTTTGGTGTGAATAGGGGGATTATTTTTCACATTGGGGTGCGGGGACCCTAAATATTACCCGATTGTCATTTTTTTGGTTTATTCATGGATTTTGGTCAATTTGTCACAATATAAGAGGTAAGCACCATAACTTTTCAAAAAAAGTCCAAAAGTGACACACCTTAATATTCATATAGTCTGTTTGGTAAGCCGCGCCCTGACTCCCCATAATAAACGGCAGAGCAGCCATTACATGGAATCTCGTAAACTACACTACGTTCATTAATATACTTATTTTGTTTCGTCCTCACCAATCGCCTATCTTTATCCTCGAAGAATTGGCTAAATAAACTCCCGCTCCTTTTAGAAATTTATCGATAATTTGGGCTCCTCTTGAATGCGGACCGTTATATACTCTTTATCTACATTATTTTCAGTCTCATCTCCACGTCGTTCTGATATATTAATTGCTTTTTTCTTTAGTTTAATTATTAATCCTTCTGGATAACCTAACTTTCCAAACGCTTCCCTGATGTATTCAAATTCATTCACCAGACACTCCTCACTAAATATTCTAATAGCTCTCAGGTTGAATCCAATCAACACAACTGTCTTAGTCCTTTCACTTTGAGCAGAAAAATGAACAGTCATCTTTTTTGTAGGCTTTCTATAGACTGAAAATTTTGCACTCTCACCCGATCTCCAAATCACTGCGTCTAAAAAAGCCATTTTTCCATTCTCTTTTTCTTCCACCGTAAACTGTATATGACCATCCACATCATTCAACATTCTTAACTTATTGTTCATATCCGTGTTCTCTGGAACCACTACTAACACATCGTCAACGTATCTAAACCAAGCTGCACCTCTTCCTAATGAATCTGTCCGTCTCAAAGGTTTCCATATGGAGACTAGCCTTGACAGCGCTGAGTGGTGAACCCATGGCTAGGCCTCTGTGTTGCAAATACTTTTCACCTTGAAATGTAAATGTATCAAACTTCACACACAAAGAAACCAGTTCCATGTAATCCTCTCTTGTTACGGGAAGAACGCTGTCTTCGATGTTTTCTATCGCTCTTCTGACCGCCTGTAATTCTCCATCCACCGGAACATTTGTGAATAATGCTTTAACATCAAAGCTCGCTAGTTTCTTTCTGTCAAAATTAATGTGCTTTAGCCTCTGTAATAAGTCAGAAAAGTTTCTTAAATGAACCTTACTTATTGACCCAAGCGCTGCTGAAAGCGGCTTAGATAGTTTCTTGGCCAGCCTATGAGGCGAGGTACCGATACCAGATGTTATTGGTCTCATCGGTATGCCAGGTTTATGTACTTTTGGCAGGCCTCTCATTCTCATACTAACGATGTGTTAATAGTGGTTCCAGAGAACACGGATATGAACAATAAGTTAAGAATGTTGAATGATGTGGATGGTCATATACAGTTTACGGTGGAAGAAAAAGAGAATGGAAAAATGGCTTTTTTAGACGCAGTGATTTGGAGATCGGGTGAGTGCAAAATTTTCAGTCTATAGAAAGCCTACAAAAAAAGATGACTGTTCTAATAAATTAGTTAAATTAGTTAAACAAAATCTAAGGCGTCGAAACCCATGCTGACTACTATTAATCAAATCTCTACTTTGTAAGTGATCGATGATACGATCCCAAACTACGGATTCCAAAAGTTTACCGACAACTGACGTTAAGCTAATGGGCTTATAATTGCTAGCTACTGTGCGGTCGCCTTTTTTAAAAATAGGCGTGACGTTAGCTAATTTGAAGTCCTCAGGATAATCCCCGTTTCGAGTATGATTAAAAATCTTGGTATTATACTACTAATACACCCGTCTAACGTCCAGCAATTATTATATGTTCATTAAGTAGATTTTTTAATTCTAAGACACTTTCCTTCTATAGCGTTTCCGTCGCAAATGCTTCGTTTTCGAGATATAAACATTTTTTTGGTGTGTATCTAGTGTGTGTTCGTACGTTCGTTTGTGTGTTCGTACGTTCGTTTGTGTGTTCGTACGTTCGTTTGTGTGTTCGTACGTTCGTTTGTGTGTTCGTACGTTCGTTTGTGTGTTCGTACGTTCGTTTGTGTGTTCGTACGTTCATTTGTGTGTTCGTTACATGTCTGCCCAATCACTGCGCTCCATCCATTTCGAATTTGAATTACTTTCGTACCGGAATGGAACACTCATTCCACTCATTCAGAAGTACATTAGGCCTGGCTCTGTGATTTATGTGATTCCTGGGCTGCCTACAAGAATATAAGTGATTTAGATTAGGATAGGTTAGGTTAGGTTGATTTTGAAGGTGAAATTTATGTTTTTCCTATGGTTTTTGATGTGTTTTAAATGAATCTGACCTTCAAAACCGTCGGAAATGACTCGTTTTCGATTGTCGGCTGGGGGGAGGGGGGTATCTAAAAAACGAGTCATTTCCGACGGTTTTGAAGGTCAGATTCGTTCAAAACACATCAAAAACCATAGGAAAAACATAAATTTCACCTCGAAAGGGAGACGGGTGTAATACTGTACATTTACCAAAATCTTCGTTAAGGGGCCTACGATAACATCCTTCAAATTTTTCAGATGTCTAGGATAAAACGCGTCAGGGCCTGGAGCCTTGCTAATTTTTAGCCTATCGATATAATGCGCAATCTCACCCTTGTAAAACGTTATTTCATCCAAAATAGCCTCGATGCTAAATGGAACGATATCGTCCAAATTGGGGACATTATTGACGTCTTCTACGGTAAAAACTGTCGCAAAAAAGTTATTAAAAATACCCGCCATTACCTGAGCGTCGGAAGCCAAAGCGCCATTAGAGTCCACTAGAAGGCCTATTTTATCTTTTATCGGCTTACGATTATTCACGTAATCGAAAAACTTTTTTGGGTTATGTTTACTATCCGCAGCTAAAAGTATCTCTAAATTACGCCTAGCATTCCTAACTGATCTTTAACCTGACGTCGAAGCTCGATATATCTATTAACGTTAGCTACCGCGCCATTGCGCTTATTAAGTCTATACGCTCTATTACTCTCGTTTGTGAACTCGTCTATTTCCGTAGTCCACCACTTACGCCTACCATGATTTCTAGCGCGCTTGGGCCTACGAGGAATAAACTCCCCTTCGATATTTAAACTATCTTTAAACGCCTCCCAATGCAAATTTGCGTCATTACCCATAAATAAGTTCTCAGTCCACTACTCTCATCCTATCCGCAAAACCATCAAACTTGGCCCTACGAAAATCAGGGACTTCTATTACGTTACTATCCTTAGTGTTTTCTATCAATAACCTAAACCTAAGAATTTGATGATCACTACATCCTAAACTCTCGCCTACTTCTAAACTTTCGACTATATTTTCGTCGTTCGTCATCACCACGTCTAAAATATTGTCACCGCGCGTTGGTTCGGTAACCATCTGTCATAAAAAATTATCTTCCATGAACTCAATCTCAAACCCTTATCGTTACCAGTAAAAGTCTCGTAATTAACGTTAGGGCAGTTAAAATCTCCGACAACTATACTATCCAGATTATTAATAAAGTTACCAGAAAGTGTGTAAAATCTAGTATCGGTATCGAGGGGTTGAACTGGAGGTCTATAAATAATAAAAAAAATTTAAACAGACTACGCGTCCTAACTTCAACGCATATCGCATTAATTGCTGCCGATAAATCTATCTTAACCTCGATAGCCCTAAGGGAATTATGAATATACAGCAACCGTCGCCACCAATCCTATATAACCTATCATTAGTAAGGAGTTTAAAACCCGGTGTATCAAGTTCCCCCAACAAGTACCGAGTCACGGTATTTAACCATGTTTCAGTGATAGCAAATATATCGTAGTTGCCGGAATAAATTATCGCCTTAAATTCGTTTAATTTATTTCTCATACTACGCGCGTTACAATAAAAGGCGTTTAAGTTATTTTTTACCGAGGGTCTGCGTTCTAAACTATTTTTCAAGTCGGGCCAGCGTTTCCCGGACCCACATCGTTTAAAGAAGGCTTGGATCAAGTAAAGATAAGCACCCCCAGCCTTCTTTAATTAGCCTTATAAGGCTAACTACCGAAAATATCACGACCTAACCTAACCAATCGTCAAGGGCGTACAGTTGACTTAACGATTGGTTAGGTTAGGTCGTGATATTTTCGTTAGTTAGGCTTATAAGGCTAATTAAAGAAGGCTGGGGGTGCTTATCTTTACTTGATCCAAAGGCTTCTACCTATAAAGCTTTCGAACGTTTTCGTCAATTAACCTTCCTAGCCTAGCATTACCTATTACATTAAAATGCACCCCCATCTTTTATAAAAAGTCTAGGATCACTGAATTCTGACCAAAGCTTCACAAAGGGTACATTTTCCTCAGCACAACTCTCTTCTAATTTAGTATCTGACCTCGCCTTCAGGGCCCTAATTAACCCCCTATATATCTCCAAAAAGGTCAGGCTAACTCGTATCGGGTCTATAGGAGTCGTTGCTCCCTACCATCGTCACCAACATCGAGTGACGGAAGGCAACATCAATACTATCCATTTCGTCTCTAATTCTGTCAACCCTGTCCCCTGGGAGAGAGACCCTCCTCCTCTTGGTTAGATTCCGTTCAACGAACTCTGTGTCCATATGGCGCAATAAAGGGTCCCCATTTAAAATAGATTCCCCCTCTTTCACGTCCCTATTCAAATGGGTGAAAGGGTTCGAAACCTCGATAGTGGGGCATTCCTATCACCGAACGTACGTGGCTTAGCTCCACCCTTCTCTTTTCTAAATCCTTCCCCATCTACTAATCTCGGACCAACCTTAACCCCTTCCTCAACAACTCTATCCAACCTTCCCAATAAGCTACCTAAACTAGAAATTAGGTTACGCACCTCACCCTTCAAATTACTAACGTCTTCAACGTTAGTATTGGTTCGGCTTTCGTCAACTATAGCCCTACCCCTGCCCTCTTCAAACGTTGCAAGTTTTTCCGTTACCTCACGTACACTAAGTTTTATGTCAACTATTTCCTCCCTTAAATCGCAAAAGAAACAAACCGATCTCTCGGTAATCGCCATAGGACCGCCGTTATAATCCTTAAAATCTGTATACCACCGATTTACCCAACACCTAACACACGACGCTTTCTGCGACAGCATCGCGTAAGTTAAACTTGTGACGGTTATAAACTAATTTAAGTTAAATTAAGCCAGCACGCTCCTAAATCGCTAAAAACCACTAATATTCAATTACTTAACTATAACAATGTGAATATAAACGCAAGCATATGAAATTCAGAACTTTCCAAAAGTAAAGTTATTGGCAATATCCAAAAGTAGAAGCAATATCAGAGAGCTCAGGAAATGCGTCCGCTCAGTACGGAGTCTGGCTGATGAATGAGTACGAGGTCTGTCTGACGAATGACTTTGGAGGTGATGATAGAAATAACGTTGACAAAATTGAAGAAGACTTAAAAATCGTGAACCAAAGGTGGGATGATAAAATTGAAAAAGATTGGGTTGTAAGTACGCAACCAAAAGTTAAATTCTGTGAATATGTTCGAACTTACCCGTTGTTGATTGCTGTAGAAGGGATCCTTGTGAAGAGTGTGCTCGGGACAGAATAAGACTTCAGAGACGAATTCAAGAAACTGAATCTAGATTAAACCCTGTATTAAATCCTGAACATCGACGGAAAGTATTTAATAAATTGCAATCTTTAGAATGATTTCTTTTCATTTATTTTTTGTGATATTTTAAATATTCCACATTTTTTCACTACCTAGTGGACTCCATTGCATGAAGCTTATAAATGTTTTGGAATTTATTATCGCTTAAGCAAACTACATGAGTAATTCCATTAGTGTACATTTACATTCTTTTACACTAGTTAAAAATGTATTTTTTCACAAAAAGTATGCTAGTTTTTAAGAATTTTAATCTCCGTTGTACAATTGCGGAAAAAGGTTCGTCAGAAACAAATAGCATTTAAAGCCAGAAGTTTACGAATTAGGAAATTTTGCATATTTTGTTTTTAATAAAAATAGTGTACATTTTTCAAAATAAAACTGAAATGAATAGTGATTTTGGCTTATATATATATATATATATATATATATATATAATATATATATATATAATTATTTCTCAGCAACTAACTTTTTATTGCTGCAATTTTACCTTTCATTTAAAATTATGTAGGTTTCCAGTTTATGTATATATACATCCCAACTAATAACAACAATATCAATAGTTTTTAATTCACTTAGTTAACATGTTATGCTAGTTCCATAAATCGAATGCCATAGTTGCGGGTGACTTCAACATCATTTTGCAATCTGAAGCAATCTCTCATAAATTTTTAAACTTAATGAATTCTTTCCATCTTAGTCATACTATTACCAAACCCCCTCGAATCTGCATCTATGGTAATCAAATAACAGAATCTACGATTGATAATATATTTGTAAATAGCATTGCCCTCGTAAATTCTGGAATTATAACCACAAACATCAGTGATCATTTCCCTACTTAAGCTATAACAACATTGTTCAGGTTAAAACAACTAAATATTACAGAACATTCTCTGAGATTAACAAAAGAAAATTTATTGGGAGCTGTAAAAAATATTCGATTTGACTGTGACGAACCTATGAATGACCCAGATCATATGTTTCAGTTTTTCTATGACACCTTATTCCATATTTTTAATATTTTATTTCTTTTAAGGAGGAAAACAGTTTCGCCCAGAAGTGTCGCAAATTCATGGATCACTCCAGGAATTATCACTTCATTAAAGACCAGAGATAAATTATTGAAATTGCACTTCCAAAGCAAAACTCCTAAAGTACAATATACTCAATACAGAAACAAATTAACTAAAACAATCAAAATTTCAAAATATAACTATTATAACAATCAATTTTCCAAATATAAATGAGACATGAAAAAGACTTTGACAACCATAAAAAGGCTTCTCGGAAGCCAAATTAAGAAAAATTGAATAGAGAAACTAAATTTTGATAATAAAGAAATTACTGATGATACTTCATTGCAGACTCTTTAAATATACATTTTAAGTCAATAGCGGATAAGCTTCGCTCACAATTTCTAAATAATGATGACTCACCTCTAGAATATATACCATCCAGCCCACTAAATTCATTTTCTTTTGTTCCTGCTACCTCTACTGAGGTCCGGAATATTGTTGGTAAATTAGAAAATACAAAAAATAACATTCATAACATTCCTGTACCTATACTGAAACTTGTTACGATATCTGTAACTTTTGCAAAAAATATCAATCTAAGTATTTCCAAACGATAATTCCCATCAATGCTAAAAACTGGTTGTATAACAACCTTTTTTAAAGACGGTGATCCTAAGTAGTATAACTGCAAAAAGGTTGAGTGCAGGAATGTTGCAATGTTGCAAGAGATAAGGATCAATGTTGCAATGGGTAGGGTTGCGAAGGGGGTGGGGTTGCAAAGGGGGTGGGGGTCCAAAGGGGTAGGGGTATGCAACAAAGGGGGTGGGGTTGCAACGGGGGTATGCAACAAAGGGGGTGGGGTTGCAACGGGGGTATGCAACAAAGGGGGAGGGGTACACCTAAAGGGGGGAGGGGAGAGATCTTCGGGAGGAGAAGGGAGGATGACCTCCCCCCAAAGAGGTTGCCTTAGCCTAAGAAAGAAAGGATAGACGGAGGAGAACTTTGGGGGGACAAGGTGGGATGTCCTAACCCCCCCAAAGGGAAACTAAGCTAAGTCTTAACCTAAGAAGGGAAGGAAAGAGTTCTTTATTTGACCGAAGTTCGCATCAAACTGCCAGCTCTGAAGCGAGGCGGTTCTTATATAGAGGAGGGTTGAGTTGCCAGATACCATTTTTATTTTAATTGTACAGATATACATTATTAGGGTGAGTTGCTAACCACCACCATATATTTTAATTCGTTACCAAAGCAAACGTACTTTCTCTTTTAACGGAAATTGACAATAAGAAAATGTTTATTAATTAAATAAATAGAATTTGCCTTCTACTGCACAAAAAATAATATAATACGTACAATCGTCAAAATAATAGTTCAGACGAAATACACACACACACACACACACACACACACACACACACACACACACACACACACAATTAAACAACTTTATCCTTACCTTATATATATATATATATATATATATATATATAATATATAAAGAATCATATTAACTGTGTCTATTTAATTTTGTCATTCCTTATATATATATATATATATATATACAAACGGATTTTCACCTTAAAGACAATTAATTATTAAAACAATATTAACATTAAAAAATTCACTAAACAATTGGCGTAGCAAAAGAAATCGTTCCATTAACATATTCTCAAATCTATATGTGTATACACACACACACACACACACACAGACACACCTCTGTATATATTATGTGAATGAAAATCAGAAAAATGACAAAAGTATATTAATAAAGCAAATGAATTTTCTTCTTTTAAGAGAATCAATTATTAAAACCAATATTAACAATATAAGAAACTAATTATTTAAACGCCGTTCTATTTACTTTCTTTCAGTTATTAAAACGAATCCCAATATTAACTCTTGTCCTTTTAAGAGTGGACGGAGCCAGGTAAATAAGAATTTCCAGCATAAGGTCCAGCCCGAGGCCTTTTAAAACCGCAAACTAACGTGAAAGGAATCTGGGTCATAAACTTTCTCTCTGAAATACACACTTCACTCTCGAAGCGAATGTCTTCCTTGTAAATAAAAAATGTTTTATATTTTATCAACTTAGTTATTTTTATTTATACTAATTTCCATCTCTGTTTTTTTTATTAAAACACTGTCAAAATCATAATTATCAGAAATCAAATTAAAGTTTTTTCAAAATTAATACACATGTACTCTGGAAGTCCTAACAATTGAATAAAATTACTTTTGCTAATGAACGTAAAACTAAATTTAAAATTCTCTTTCCAAGAGATCGTGGGTTCGACTCCCGATTACGCAGGCGCGTATCTCTCACATGTACTCTGGCAGTACTAACAATTGAATAAAATTATTTTTGCTACTGAACGTAAAACTAAATTTAAAATTCTCTTTCCAAGAGATCGTGGGTTCGACTCCCGATTAATAGGCGCGTATCTCTCACGAATCTTAGTTAATGTTTTCAATAATGTAATTACTTGTTTTCTGTATAAACGTCTGCAGAAAGATATGAGATCATGGGTTTGACTCCTGATTACGCAGGCTAATACAGTATTACAGGAGCTTATTCCTGTGTGATCCAAAAATACATCTACTAAACTGTATATTTAATTTAGCAATAACAATTACTCTCTTAGAATAATGTAATTACTTGTTTTCTGTATAAACGTCTGCAGAAAGAGATGAGGTTGTGGGTTCGAACCGAAACTTGAAACTCAATTTAGTATGGGCGCAAAATAACTTGCAACCGAAATTTGAAACTCAATTTAGTATAGACGCAAAATAACTTGCAACCGAAAATGGAGACTCAATTTAGTATGGACGCAAAATAATAAAATATTGTTGTGAACAATATTGCATAAAGGGGTGGGTGGGGATAACCAAGTATTGTCGCAAATATTGACGTGGTAGAGACAGCAAGGGGTAATACGAGCAATAAATCTGCGGAGATAATATAGCAATCTTGGGAAAATCCGCGAATAATATGGGGGAAAAACATGGTAATGCACAAAGACAATCTAGATTTGGGAAAAATCCGAGAATAATATGGGCGCAAAACATGGTAATACACAAAGACAATCTAGATTTGATATTTGTCATAGAATATTACTGTGCTGTCAATGTCAGAGTAATGAAGAGTAGCGGCGCTAATTTTGCTTCCTGCGATACTGAGCTGAGCCACTCTGTTGAATATATTCCTATAGCGAATATACTCCCTCAACTAGTAGGGTCGCAAAAAATAACAATGCACATTCTAGAAATCTTTTATAGAGATGGTTGTTGCGATGGATATTGCATAAAGGGATGGATTGGAGAAAGCCAAGTATAGATACAAATATTGTCGTGACGGAGAATGCAAGGGTAATACGAGCATTAAATCTATGGAGAGAATATAAAGATGCCATTAGTCGTCCAAAGCATGGACCCGTTATGTCGGTGTTACGATTGGTACACAAACTTATCATAGAGTCACCCAGTTACACTGACAACCAATAATTACGAACATCTGCTCTTGATCTTTTGGGGCGGAGCTTGGTGAATGTGCATATAAAAGGAAATATTTTTCAGTTGGGAGTAACGTAGCTATTTTCGCCAGTGAATAAACATTCCTCTGCCAGTGAATAAACATTCCCTCCGCCATGGATCACGAACTTTACACTTTTCCGGATTTGTATCAAGAAGGTGACACTGCAGCATTGACTGCAATTAATCTTTTTAACGCGATTGACCGTGATGGATTATTTCCAACGCAAACCGTTGATGATATTTGCAATGACGCTCCTTACGATCCGACGCAAGGGACTACCATAGAAATGTCTATAATTTTATTTTTATTTTTTATTCACAAACTGTCAGAAAGATGATTTCATATATATGGAGGGATGTAGTATCTCGTCAAATACTTCATTTAGATACTCGCCATTATGCTAAAATCGCAATTTTTTATGGCAATCTTTTGCATGTTTTTTTATAAATGTTATTCGGAATTACCTCTTAAATGAGCTTCTCTGAGCGAACCAAAGATATCTTCACATAATGGGGTCTGTCTTACAATATGTATACTCTGTATATGTTTTTATTAAAAAGATTCAATATGAACATTATTCTTTCTCCTTTAAGGTCCGATGAGGATTTGACACGTGTTATACAATCTTTTGAAGAACCTCGTGTCATGGACCTGAATACGGAGGATATACCGAACAGTCAGCACAATGAATGTCACATCGAAATAATGTAAGTGTTTTTCGATCTTTTTTGGGGGAAGAAGACAATATATTTTCATCAATTTATTAAATGAAAGAAATCAGTAAAATAACCATCTTAAACTACAGAATATACAAACTAACGTTACAAATATACACACGAACAAAAACATTATACTATACAACGAGTACGCACAATTGGAAAACGGCTTTTTATCTGTCTGCATACCATTTCATCGTTTCGTTGAGTGTGACACAGGTCGAATAAATTTTAAAAATTTATAAATTCTTTACCACGTGACATATGCATGAGAAATGAAATGCAGTACATTCCACAAGTATTACTAAAATATCCTTGTATTCGAAACGGGTTCCATACAACTTCTGGAATATGTAACTGAGGGAGAAATTTTACAATAAGAGGGTCACTCCAGGGTTCAGTACCGAGTGAATCAAAACAGTACACGCGGTGCCTATTTTTAAAATAGATTGCAAACCAATGAATCCTTTCATTACCGATGACATCTGTGTTCACAATAAAACTACCGCATTCTCGCATACTTGGCAAACTCAATGTTTCATTCTTCGCAAACACGCCGATAAATTTGGAACGTGTGACTCGTTCACTATTCATTACTCTCTGAAGTGTATTAGCATCCACTTTAAAAGTCAGTGATAACGCTCCTAAATCTATCTACTTCTATTAGCGCTTGCGACTCGAGATATACTACAGTAGTACACTAATAGGCACGTCTATAGGCTTGGTGAATTCCAACCTCACTGAGATGTTTCCGCTCTGTTGTGGGCTTAAATGCGTATTTACGCTAGCAGATAAGTCAGGTGTAATGACAAACGGATAAAGGTTAAATTGATCAATGAATTCTTTCTACGTTACCCCATTACCGAGCTCATCACAATCACCTGCAATATGGATCAGATTACTATAAGCTCTCGCGCAGAGGTAACACAGCGTCTGATGAATAGTCCGTATCCAATGTTCCACCCAAAGCAATGTCATTAACGTATAGAGTTATATTTTTAAGTCCGAAATTCTCGAATTTAAAGGCACTCTTTTTATATTTTCCATTCACCGAAGCATCGTCTTGCATTCCGATTAATATCCTTTTAAGAAGATTTCCCAGGGCGATATTTTCTATCAGCTTCGACGCCAACCCTGCAGGCACCGTATATAGTTCGATTTGTACTCTCTTAATAGGGTATTTCACTGTAGCGTTTAGTAAATTTTTCTCAATTTCTATTTGTTTGGGTGAACTTAATTTCACTCGCCGTACGCGGAGGTATGTCTCCATAATGTGAACCACAACGGGCTTTGCTCCCTCTTGATCAGCATCCAGATTTAAGCAGATCTCAGGACTCGTGCGGGCGAGCTTTATTTTCATATCCACCCCGTTGACAAGTAACTTCTCCTGGAAAGTGAAATCTGTGTGCAGACGTCCAAAACAGTCGTATATATTCTTTTAAGAATTTTTAAATTTGTCCTTTATACTACTTTCGTCTTTAGTTTGATAATATCCCTCGGCACTTAAAAAGGTAGCCTTCGCTTCTTTGGAAAAGTTGAGGACATTTTCCAGATAGGCTCGTAGATGATAGTATCCCGTGCCTGACGATATGTTGGCCTGATTTAAATATACGTCACACTGGTTCAATATGGAGTGCAGAAAGTTTGTGTCAGGGTATACAGCATATTTGTCATCGCAGTCCGTTCCATCAGAATGGGCTATACGTAGCTTAGTGTACATGTGCACACAGCTTGGATCAAAAAGGTAAGGGCCTGAGCTGGGTATCACGAATTATATAGGAGCACTCGGGGAACTAATTGTGTTTAAAGGGTTAATTGTAATAAAGTCACTGTGCTCAATAGAAACTTGAGTTGGAGGCATCTCAAAAAGGGATAGCTCCGATTTACAGCATTGTGAACTACATGGGCGGATGAAGCGTGCCATCACGAGTTAGAAATAGTGCCTCCTCTCTTGACAAGTAGTAAACAAACTATGATTCATGAGATCAATGTCCTTAGCTTATATCAGTCAAAAAAGTGGTCAACCATAGGTTTCATTCGCTTACAGCACTTCTTTTTTGATATACTTTTACGTTTAATACCACGTGACCCCTTCTTTCGGACAGCCTTCTTCTTCTTCCCGCCACCAAGCATTTTTCTCTTTGCATCTTTGATGATTTCGTCCCGTGTACGCTTTAAATGTTTTTTTAGAGCTTCTTTAGGTTTAGCCCCAGTCAATATGTCTTCTGAGGTGTTAAGACCTGATTGTAGCGCTTTCGTTCCGAGGTATCTGGCACCCCTCTTCAGCAAAGAAACAGCCGTACGTAGTATGGATGAAAAAATGGACCCAAGTCCACTACCGCGCTGGTATCTCACCCCTCGATAGACGGTGAAAGGCTTTTTATCCATTATAACTCAGTGCGTCAAAAGTGTAGCTTCACTGTTAAGCTCCCGTTACCGAATGGGAAGTTTTCACCCTCAATCATTCTTATATATATGGAGATATTGGTTATTAAATTAGTTGCGACATTCACATAATGGGGTCTGTCATATGTAATACTCAAACTCCTTCCTCTATGGTTGGGAATGTGGGCAATGCGCAGCAGGCGTGCCTGGGTACCCCCAACAAACTGGTGTTCCACTCTATTACTGTAAATATAGCACATGTCTGGGGACTGAGAGCTTTCAGAAAATTTCTCCATCTTCAATTGAAACATTAAGCTGGACAAGTCACGTTGTGCCTCGTGAAATGTCTCTCTTTGGAAGGCAGCGCTATATCGGCCCTCAGCCGCAATTTTGAACAGCTCTTTATCTCTAATATTTTTACTAAGCGTTGATTTTAACCTCAATGTGCATGAGGGCGTGTCTAAGTTTACGATTTCAAAAAGTAAATCGTTTCTCAGGTACGAATTTTCAAGAAATATGACCTGTGCTTTTTCAAGAGTTAAAAATTTGGTGGTTAACTGGAGTTCACATAACCCCACCTCATACGAATCACGACACAATTCAATGGGTCCATGGAACTCTGATACAAAGTTGGCTAGTGTGTTGTTAGGGTGTACAGACAGGGACGAGGAGGACGGGAGTGTGACGTAGAAATGGTTAGGAGCCATGTTACATACTATTTAAGCTTCATTATTGCATCAGCTTTTATATAGGTGTTGAAGCTTTCTGGGTATCCTAGCTATTTCACCAGGTACATTTTTCTCTTTACTGAACCTTTGCTTCCTAAAATTTTCTCAATTTTAAACACATTTTTTCCTAAATTAAATGCCACTTTCTGCAACTCCTCACGGTAAATGCCTCCTGAGATTTCTTCCCCATTCAAATCTTCAACGTAATACATCATTATCTCACCTTTAGGTCTCATACCCCTAACTTTAAAAATCTCACGTGTCCGTCCTTGCTCAAAACCCTTTGCGAATTTATTTCCCGAACGCGACAGCCTTACATAATCATTGATTTTGAAACGCGCAGAGTGTGGTGATGTTGGTGATCCATCTCTTCTCGGGAGCGTACCTCTTTCTAAAACTTCGTTAGGTGTTGTTCCAATCGTGCGATGGTGTGAGCGGTTGCAGGATGATGCCAATGATTCCAGAATGTCTAGAAATCTGTGTGTTTTTATGTGTAAAATAGCGGTGCATGCGTTCCTTCATGGTACGTTAAACTCTTTCAGCTAAAGAAGCCTTATGTATAGAATTGGTTGTGTAATAGCTGATATTAAACTCTGTCAACATGTTCTGAAAAGCATGACCTATAAATTCCTTCCCCATATCCGTACAAAAATAGCCAGGAACCCTGTTTTCTTTTAACATTAGCGTTTTGTCGGCTTTAGCAACTGTTCAGGTGATTTATTTTTCAGAGGAATTAACCACAGATATCTAGAGAATACATCTATTATGAATAGAATGTAGCGGTAACCATCGTTATACACAGAATATCTTTGCATGTTTGTTAAATCTGCTTGCCAAATAGAATCAATCGAGGCAGCCGTTGTCTTGGCTGTTTTAAACCTTTTTCTCACCGGCTTATGAAGCGTATAAGCGTCCTGCTCCCGCAAAAATCTCTAAACATCTTTTTTTCCTACTCCGTAAACAATTCTGTACATTCTATCTACGCCGCCGTAGGAGGCTTGGTTAGAAACGTCATAAGAGCGTTTACTTAATACGTTAGCCATTTGCATATTTTAGTGGCACGTGGGTAGGGTTGACTGTTGGTTTTCCTCTTCTTTCACCTCTTCAAAGGTGTTACCGTCGGGGGTGATGGCGTCTTCAATTGTGCCACATGCGTCGCATGTTCCAAGTCTTTTAACCTGTTCAGATTTCCTATCAACGTTATAGGGACATTTACTTGTTGTAGTCTTGCTTTAATATGCTTCCATCCTGATGGTGATGGCCTATCCCACTTTCTTACCAGATCATGGACAATGTCTATGATATTCGACCCCTGTACCTTTGATCCTTCCACAATGATCTCGCCTGTATCAGTCCATTGTATGGCTGGGTCCTCATTCAATACATTATAAAGACTTAAACCTTTATTCCTCAATGTATGTGATATTGTGCTTTTTAATACATGCTCGATATGTTGTATGGCTGATCCCTTAATCTTTGGTTGGTCAGCTGTATCGTCGGGTACAGGTCCTATGTCGCCATGTCCATCGTCCCCCGTGCTGTGCCTAATAACCACAGGAATCTCTGTTGGGTTCTTATAATTTTCGTACTCATGTAGAAATTTCTGCAGAGCTTCTTCGTATAAGATTCTTTTCTCATCAGGTGTTTTTTCACTGTTTAATAGGGCTAGCAATTCGCTTTCCATTCTTTTAAGTTTGCCTTTACGGGGATCTAGATCCGTGTCTGGATTCCTTTTTAGTGAAGCGTACACTTCGTGTGGAATCACTACCACATTCTTCATTATATTAATCTAGTCAGTAGAAGACCCAAAACTGAAAATAAGATGGGGAGAAATGACCCTCCTGTTTGTACAATAATTCGTTTTTTCTTCGCTACAGTTTGACTTTTACGAGCGAGTGCGTGTATTATGTTCTTGTAATGGCGTAGACGAGCGTTCTGAGATGGTTTCATTGATCCATTGCAATTTATAACGTTAAGATAGATTTCACAGATGCATTTTAAAAAGTCGGAGTCGATATTTTTAAACATCTGCTGCACTGCCCGGGTCAGTCGATGATAGATTTTTATTAATTCACGACATTTCTTTAGTGTCTTTGTCATTCTGGAATATACACCGTTTCAGGCTCGTTTGGAAATATATTCGTTCTTAGACGCACCCTAAACGTGTTTCGCGGATGAAGATCGCAAAGCAAATATCCGTAACGCGTGCTTGTAGCTCCTTTATAAACTTCCAAAAACTCCTTACGCTGATTCGGGAACATTTGATTAGCTAATACCCCAATTTGTGATACATGTCTACGTAGTGCGAATAAGACTAGATATTGTATATTTAACGACACATCGCGCATGTATCTATTTTTGAAAAATAGATTCTGATTGATGAAGAACACGCTTATGTTAAGATGGAGGGAGAATACTGTAAATGTCTCGGCAAGCGTTTTATCCATCTCCAACATGAGATCGTCAATTACAATGACTGTATGTTCATTTCCCTTTAACGAATTAACGTCATATACCCCTTTGTGGAACAAAATATCATCTTGGTACTCGTTGAACATTGACTGATACGTCGAATTGCATCATATAACTTTATGCGCAAATTTTGAGAACATCTCTCCCTTTTCTTTAATGATTTTAAGCATAAACACAATTTTACCACATCCTGTAGGTCCAGATATAATACATGTGGATGGGCTCGTGAACCTGAATTTTTCTATAGAATACATCTCTAACACGTCACACTCCTAAGTGTGTCATTTACAAAATATTACAAATTTTGAGTGCTGTTCCTTATATTCTAGTCTTGCGTTTCTCCTCTTCCACAGAACCGTGAATGACGATGAGGTACAGCATCCCATCATCGACATTACGGATGATATATATGATAGTATGGCCTTCCTTTAGCAAATAAATAGATTTAACGTCAACTGCATCATTTACCATTTTATTTGATAGTCGCATATTCTCTCGTATATAACCATCAAATATGAATAATTCAGAGGTATCGGAACAGAACCGTGTACAATCAGCATTTAAATCCAGTTCATTGTCAGCACAAAGAAAAAGTTGCCTCAAAAATCCTGAGACTAATCATAAAATTGTTTGCACTGATGAAAGTGACTTTGGAAGTGATGATAGATGCAGCGTTGACAAAATTGCAGAAGAGTTAAAAATCGTGAACCAAAGATGGAATGATGAAATTGGAAACGTTTGGGTTGCACCAAAGCCCCCAAAAGTAAAATTCTGTAACAACGTTCTAACTTACCCCGTTGCTGATTGCTGTAGAAGGGGACAATGGGAAGAGTGCGCTCGAGACAGATTAAGATTTCAGAGACGAATTGAGGAAACTGAATCTATTTTAAAACCTGTACTATGTAAATCGTGAACATAGGCTAAAAGTATTTAATAGAATGCACTCTTTAGAGTATTAGGTTACTGTTCTTTGTGATCACCAAATCTATGCATTTGGTTTTTCTTTTGTTTTCTGTTATTTCTTGTGTTAACATAATTTCAATTGTTAACTTATTTATCACACGTATTTGTGTGTGTGTGTGTGTGTGTGTGTGGGTGTGTGTGTGTGTATGTGTGCGTGCGCACAGGAGAAAGACCAGCAACGTGAGTCATGCTACTACCTGGGCTTCCCTGCGAGGTCAGATGATTGCAGTAAGCCCTTGAGCTCAGAAGTGTATTCTCCCGCGTAGACAGAAAATAGATACATTTAATATTGCTTGTTCAACGTTTATGAAATGGTATTCTGCAAAGCTTCAAGATGTGGTGGATACCGAAAAAATTCCTATTCCCCCCTCCTTTGCCTCTTTTAAAACCACATTGGATCGTGCGAAGGAGCAAGATGTACAAATACTCTATGGTTATTCCGGTGAGAGCGTTGTAGGCTTTCGTAGCACAGACGACGTATTGAAGTATGCTGTAGACCTAAGCTTTATAAACTTTCACATATAACGTGAAGTAAAAGAAACAACGTGTGCAGAAGAGAAGCAGCAGCTATGGATAGTGAGTCTTATTGATGGGTGGTGTGACAAGCGGTATTATGTCATGTTACACCATGTCGCTTACTCATACCCTACGACTGAAAATGTGAATCTCGTCATCATGGACAACCTTAAGTATTTTTATCACTATATTAATGTATATCACGATGAGGTTCGTAGTGAGGTTCTTGCTAGTGCCCTGCGTGAGTTTTTAGCCGACTTTAGAGACGAGTATCGTTTGCGAGGCAAAAAGAAAAAATATGGGCATATGTTCCTCTCAAATAGTGCGCCGGAGTGTGAAGATGTTTAGGAGAGATAAAACAATAAAACCGTTATAAAATGTGCCTAGTTCGTGAAATTTACCATGAGGGAAACTGTCTGGTGTGTATTCAGGGAAGTGATAAAACCGAGAACCGAAATTAATTCTTGTGCCGGAAAAAAACACCTACCCAATATAATGGGGTACAACAATTCGATCAGCGCCGCACACGTTCCATTAGATTATGGTGCGACTCGCACCTCACGGATCATACCATACGAGTTCGAACAAACCCATTCACGTACCATCAGGGTGAGTCAACCGCCCATCGAACCGTTCCTGCCTACCTGCGTGCCTCACGCGGCTCATAGTTATCTCAGAGCTTGAGCCGAGTGGATGTGCGCTCCTCGAATACGATGGAACTTCCTTTGAGCAGCATTCTCAACGCCTCGTACGATGTGTCCGTGACGAAATCGTTGCGCGTGTTAAGGCGTAAATTCGGTGTTGTTAACTATGTACTGGAAACGGAATGTAGACAAACAAACAAACGGAATGTTGTTTATTTAATTGTCGAGGAGATGAACAGAATCTTCGTGAGAGTTGAGAAGTGGAGTGAAGATCCTTATAAAATACCTGCTAACGTAGGTACAAGAAGAGAGCAGATTAGTGACACCGCCTCATGCGCCATTGTATGTACGTTGTGTATAAATA
>JAJOZX010000341.1:802500-912500 GCA_023014485.1 Bathynomus jamesi | reverse complement strand
ACGAAAATATCAAGACCTAACCTAACCAATCGTTAAATCAACTGTACGCCCTTGACGATTGGTTAAGTTAGGTCGTGATATTTTCGTTAGTTAGTCTTATAAAGCTAACTAAAGAAGGCTGGTGGCCCTGATCTTCAGGTGATCCTAAATTTCAAATTATTAAGGGTTCTCGGATAAAAAAAATCACCCTGTACTTTCGCAATCAGATTTTGAGGAGCTGAAATAAAATCGTAAATACTCTGAAGTTTTGATTGGTTTTCTACATATATATATATATATATATATATATATATATATATATATATATATATATATATATATATATATATATGGAACGTGGTTCGGATTTCATGTTAAACTATAGGTCTCAGGTGGAGTGAAAAGCTTGACCCTCGTGCTCGTGAGAATGAACAATTCGAGTGAAAGCCATCCAAAGGTTAGCCAAAGGTGTATACAGGGTGTTTCAAAAAGAGTTATACAATTTTAAACGTTTATTTACAAAGAACCAGAAACCTCAAGAACGTGAACAAAACATTTTTTGAAAGCTTATGAAATGGTATTTTTTTGGCAGTAAGTTTAAGCAAAATTAAGCAAAATGCAGTTAAGCATAATGGAGTTAAGCAAAATTCTTGTAATTGACATTCTCGATGTGTGCCCCACCGCGGTTCATACAGGCTTTGATCCTGACTCCTAAGTTCTGTCCAACTTTCCTCCAGGTCTCAGGGGGCATTTCCTGGAGATAGTCTGATACCTTGTGCTTCAGATCGTCCAGTGTGGCAGGGCGGTTGGCGTAGACAGAGTCCTTGGCAGCCCCCCAGAACCAGTAGTCCAGAGGGTTCAAGTGTGGGCTACGGGGTGCCCAGTCATGAGCGGTACTTAGGGAAATGAGGCGGTTTCTGAAGAGCTGCCGCAGGATATTGATGGTGTCACCAGCTGTATGCAGGGTGGCACCATCCTGCATAAACCAGGTCATCCTGAGCTGGTTTGGGGCGACCTTTTGGGCGAGATCATTATGGAACTGCTGTAGCACGGCCCGGTAGCGCTCATCGTTGGTCGTCACTGTCTTGCCGTTGGCATCTTCAAACCAGTAAGGCCCTAGCATTCCCCATCTGACATTCAAGGCGCAGAAGCATGTGACAATTCTTTGGTCCAACACGTGTTCTCAGATTGAATTCCCGGCAGAACCTCTGGCGGGTCTCTACATATGATTTCGTCTCATACCACAGAGACACCACTTTTGTCTTCTGCTCCACTGTCAATGGCATAGTTAAGCTAGGGAGCTAAAAATTCCAGAGAACAAATACCAGGATACCACTACCAAAACCTGAAAAATAAACGGGTATAGATTAAAAACCAAAGAAATGGCAACCCTTTTTGAAACACCCTGTGTATATATGTATATATATATATATATATATGTACCTTTCGAAATGTCAGCAAAAGGTTAGCCAAATATATATATATATATATATATATAGCTTTGGCTAACCTTTGGACCATTTGGATGGCTTCCGCTCCAATTGTTCATCCTGACGAGGGTTAAGCTTTTCACTCCACCTTAGTCCTACAGTTTGACATGGAATCCGAACCACGTTCCATATATATATATATATATATATATATATATATATATATATAGTAGAAAACCAATTAAAACTTTAGAGGTTTATGATTTTATTTCAGCTTCTCAAAATCTGATTGCGAAAGTACAGGGTGATATTATTTTATTCGAGAACCCTTAAAATTTGAAATTTTTTTTAAATATTAACATTGGATATAAATGTCTTTTAAACTTTTACAATTTATCTTTTTAGAACTTTAAATTAATCTCTTTTAATTATATTAAATTATAAATAATGTTTTGGTTACTTGGAATATATATTAAAATGTTTAGGCATTATTTTAGTTTGACTTAAATCTCTTTTTTTTTTCTCCTCTCTAAAATGTCTTTTCAAAATCTTCAACACACTTAATTTTACACTCGCTCTCTTGCCAATTAAAAGAACTATGGAAACAGAACTGAGTCCTTTGACACATCATATTTGACAAGCGCTTCAGTTGAGCAATCTTTCTTTACTGATACAAGATTATATCTATTGGACAAATAACTTTTAAACCAATTACTGACTGCTCCTCTAAATCCATAACAATATAATTTATTAAGTGGAATATTATGAGCTATTACATCAAACGCCTTTCTGAAATCCATAAATATTGATATCATTATTTCTTTGTTTTCTTTAGCTGTATTTGCAATTTTCATTAGATTTAAAATAGCCACGTCCCTCGCTTTATTATTATGGAAGCCATATTGGGGATAATAAGTTGTAGGATTCTAAATATCGCTGCATTCTACGTTTTAAAATTTTTCAAAAATTTTGTTGAGCACAGATAATGAACACTCCGCCCTGTAATTTATTGCTAGTGTAGGGTAGTAGTATAGCCGCAAAAAGGTTGCGTGCAGGAATGTTGCAATGTTGCAAGAGATAATGATCAATGTTGCAAAGGGGGTGGGGATTGCAAAGGGGGGTAGGGTTTGCAATGGAGGGAGGGGGTACACCTGAAGGAGGGGTTGGGGGATGCTGCAGGTGCAACAAGGGTCATGAAACTTGCAGGCGGCGTTATCTCCCAAGAGAAAGACAGGAGAAGGAGAGAAAGCAAGGCAGTTGTTCAACTGGCTCCTGCCAAGTGCATAATAATGCTTCAGCCGACCCGCCGTCCTCTTATAGACTCCTAATCAGCCAGTTGGCTTAGAAGGCGTAAATGGCTTGTTCAGGTTGAGTTGTCAGATAACACTTTTTATTTTAATTGTTCAGGTATACATTATTATGGAGAGTTGCCAGATACCACTTTTTATTTTAATTGTTCAGGTATACATTATTATGGAGAGTTGCCAGATTGTACCATTTATTTAATTAATTCTTAAAAGTTGGCTTAAAATTCCGCTAGTAGGTTTAGAAGGCGTAACCAGCCATTTGGTATAATCGTTTACAACCAAAAGAATTAAATAAAACAAATTACATCATTCTGTTTATTATAAATATAGAGAAAATAAATTACATTTGAATGATGAATTAAAAATAATAATAGTTTAAGAAATATGAACGAGGAATATGCATATAATCAAAAAATATATCCGTCAATATAACAGTACAGGAAAAATATATATAAATATATATACACAATTATGTTATGGAGATATATAGAAAATAAATATACATTGGAATGATCAAAAATAAAAAAAATAAATAATATAACCATCAACATAGCAGACATATATGCACACAACTAAATAAATAAATACATACACTTAACTTCTACCGCGCAACATAAGAAATAATATAACCATCAATATAGCAGAAATATACACACAATTATGTTAAATAAATAAATACATACATTTTGTCTTCTACCACGCAAAATAAGAAATCGTATAGCCATCAATATAGCAGAAATATATACACACGCACACACACAAATATGTTAAATATATAAATACATTTCGCTTTTTTTCAAAATACTAAACTCGCACTTAATCGAGTCTACAATTACATCATTATTGCTCTGCATTACGCAGTATACGCGGTTTAATAATATTTCACCGCTTAAAGTATAGGGAAACCTGTACTCGATATGAAGGGCCTTCATATCGTTCAGTACTATTTTTGTTCCCACTTTACAACCGGTTGGTAAGTTATCTTTAATTACATCTAGAATACAATCAAAAGCACGCACAAAGAGTTCATCGTTAACCACATTATTGAACACAAGTTTATAAACACGCCTTTCCAATCGAGGGTTTATTTCTAACAACGCGAGCTTTTCAATCGTGAACTCTTCTTCACACTGCATAGCTACAGTTGAACTAATCTTCTAAGTCGTTACGACAGCTGCTCGTTATATAAAGAAATAATCCTTCAGGGTGAACGGTGTAGGTGAGCTTAGCCATGTACCGATCAATTGTTTTGTACCAAAGTTCATGATATTTCAAAGAGTCTAAACTTTTTAAATAAACGTCCAGCTCTAGACTATTCCCACCTTGTTCAGCCCTACACTCGGTAAACCCATCGAGCAGAGCGATGTATGCGTATTCAAGTACTGTATGAAAATAAAGCGTATCCATAACACGCGCGTCTAATATAGGCTTCAGCTTGCGGAATCCGACGATTTCAAACATTCTGTCGAGGATGAAACGGTTTCGCGTAGGGACAAGAGCGTTATCAGAAGCATTCTTCCACATCAACCATATATCAATGCATGGCCGATCGTTATTTATACACAACGTACATACAATGGCGCATGAGGCGGTGTCACTAATCTGCTCTCTTCTTGTACCTACGTTAGCAGGTATTTTATAAGGATCTTCACTCCACTTCTCAACTCTCACGAAGATTCTGTTCATCTCCTCGACATTTAAATAAACAACATTCCGTTTGTTTGTTTTTCTACAATCCGTTTCCAGTACATAATTAACAACACCGAATTTACGCCTGAACACGCGCAACGATTTCGTCACGGACACATCGTACGAGGCGTTGAGAATGCTGCTCAAAGGAAGTTCCATCGTATTCGAGGAGCGCACATCCACTCGGCTCAAGCTCTGAGATAACTATGAGCCGCGTGAGGCACGCAGGTAGGCAGGAACGGTTCGATGGGCGGTTGACTCACCCTGATGGTACGTGAATGGGTTTGTTCGAACTCGTATGGTATGATCCGTGAGGTGCGAGTCGCACCATAATCTAATGGAACGTGTGCGGCGCTGATCGAATTGTTGTACCCCATTATATTGGGTAGGTGTTTTTTTCCGGCACAAGAATTAATTTCGGTTCTCGGTTTTATCACTTCCCTGAATACACACCAGACAGTTTCCCTCAGGGTAAATTTCACGAACTAGGCACATTTTATAACGGTTTTATTGTTTTATCTCTCCTAAACATCTTCACACTCCGGCGCACTATTTGAGAGGAACATATGCCCATATTTTTTCTTTTTGCCTTGCAAACGATACTCGTCTCTAAAGTCGGCTAAAAACTCACCCAGGCCACTAGCAACAACCTCACTACGAACCTCATCGTGATATACATTAATATAGTGATAAAAATACTTAAGATTGTCCATTTTGACGAGATTCACATTTTCAGTCGTAGGGTATGAGTAAGCGACATGGTGTAACATTACATAATACTGCTTGTGGCATCACCCATCAATAAGACTCACTATCCATAGCTGCTGCTTCTCTTCTGCACGCGTTTTTTCTTTTACTTCACGTTATATGTGAGAGTTTATAAAGCTTAGGTCTACAGCATACTTCAATGCATCGTCTGTGCTACGAAAGCCTATAACGCTCTCACCGGAATAACCATAGAGTATTTATACATCTTGCTCCTTCGCACGATCCAATGTGGTTTTAAAAGAGGCAAAGGAGGGGGGAATAGGAATTTTTTCGGTATCCACCACATCTTGAAGCTTTGCAGAATACCATTTCATAAACGTTGATCAAGCAATATTAAAGGTAGCCATTTTCTGTCTACGCGGGAGAATACACTTCTGAGGTCAAGGCTTACAGCAATCATCTGACCTCGCAGGGAAGCCTAGGTAGTAGCATGACTCACGTTGCTGGTCTTTGTCCTGTGCGCACGCACATATACACACACACACCCACACACACACACACACACACAAATACGTGTGATAAATAAGTTAACAATTCAAATTATGTTAAAAAGAAATAACAGAAAACAAAAGAAAAACAAATGCATAGATTTGATCACAAAGAACAGTAACCTAATACTTTAAAGAGTGCATTCTATTAAATACTTTTAGCCTATGTTCACGATTTAGTACAGGTTTTAAAATAGATTCAGTTTCCTCAATTCGTCTCTGAAATCTTAATCTGTCTCGAGCGCACTCTTCCCATTGTCCCCTTCTACAGCAATCAGCAACGGGGTAAGTTAGAACGTTGTCACAGAATTTTACTTTTGGGGGCTTTGGTGCAACCCAAACGTTTCCAATTTCATCATTCCATCTTTGGTTCACGATTTTTAACTCTTCTGCAATTTTGTCAACGCTGCATCTATCACGAGAATTTTACGGGTAATGAAGAGGGTTTGAGATTGGTTGAGTTTATGGACGATAACTTTTTACGACAGATAGTTACCGAACCAACGCGCGGTGATAATATTTTAGACTTGGTGATGACGAACGGCGAGAATATAGTCGAAGGTTTAGAAGTAGGCGAGAGTTTAGGGTGTAGCGATCATCAAATTCTTAGGTTTAAGTTATTGATAGAAAACACTCAGGATAGTAACGTAATAGAAGTCCCTGATTTTCGTTGGGCTAATTTTGATAGTTTCGCGGATAGGATGAGAGTAGTGGACTGGGATAACTTATTTATGGGTAATGACACAAATTTGCGTTCGGTGGCGTTTAAAGAAAGTTTTAGGAATATTGAAAGGGAGTTTATTCCTCGTAGGCCCAGCGCGCTAGAAATCGTGGTAGGCCGAAGTGGTGGACTAGGGAAATAGGAGAGTTTATAAACGAGCGTAATAGAGCGTATAGACTTAGTAAGCGCAATGGCACGGTAGCTAACTTTAATAGATATATCGAGCTTAGACGTCAGGTTAAAAGATCAGTTAGGAATGCCAAGCGTAATTTAGAGATACTTATAGCTGCGGATAGTAAACATAATCCAAAAAAGTTTTTTGAATACGTTAATAATCGTAAGCCGGTAAAAATAACATAGGCCCTCTAGTGGATGTTAATGGCGCTTTGGCTTCTGACGCTCAGGCGATGGCGGATATTTTCAATAACTTTTTGCGACAGTTTTTACCGTAGAAGACGTAAATAATGTCCCCGACGTGGACGATATCGTTCCATTTAGTAGCGAGACTATTTTGGATGAAATAACTGTTTACGAGGCTGAGATTGCGCATTATATCGATAGGCTAAAAGTTAGCAAGGCTCCAGGCCCTGACGCTTTTTATCCCAGACATTTGAAAGATTTGAAAGAAGTTATCGTAGGCCCCTTAACGAAGATCTTTAATCAGTCACTCGAAACGGGGATTATTCCTGAAGACTTCAATTAGCTAACGTCACGCCTATTTTTAAAAAAGGCGACCGCGCGTAGCTAGCAATTATAGGCCCATTAGCTTAACGTCAATTGTCGGTAAACTTTTGGAATCCGTAGTTAGGGATCGTATTATCGATCACTGAAAGTAGAGATTTGATTAATAGTAGTCAGCATGGGTTTCGACGCCATAGGTCTTGTTTAACTAATTTGTTAGAATTTTATAACGAAATAGTGCGCGAATACGATAGGCATAGAGCAGCTGACGTTATTTATTTAGATTTTAAAAAGGCGTTCGATACAGTTCCGCATAGGAGACTAATTGCGAAGGTTAAAGCGCACGGTGTACGTGGTCAGGTAGCTAACTGGTTAGAAGAATGGCTTTGCTAGGAGACAGAGGGTCGTAGTTAATGGTAGTGAATCGTGGTTAGATGTAGGTAGCGGTGTCCCACAGGGTTCAGTGTTAGGCCCATTGCTATTCGTAATTTACATTAACGACATAGATGTAGGATTGACTAGTAACGTGTCAAAATTCGCGGACGATACTAAAATAGGCGGTAAGGTTGTTAACGAGG
Source organism: Bathynomus jamesi (assembly GCA_023014485.1). NCBI lineage: Eukaryota > Metazoa > Arthropoda > Malacostraca > Isopoda > Cirolanidae > Bathynomus > Bathynomus jamesi. The sequence goes on along the minus strand of JAJOZX010000341.1, from coordinate 904,859 downwards.
ACGATAGAAATAGGATCCAAGACGATGTAAATAGGATTATGGAGTGGACAGATAAGTGGCAGATGCAATTTAACGTAGACAAATGTAAAGTTTTGCATATAGGTTCTCGCAACAATAATTACGCGTACACGATGGATGATAGGGAGTTAGCGAGCGTTGACGAGGAAGTAGATTTAGGCGTACGCGTATCTAAGGATTTAAAGGTTAGGAACCAGTGCCTGGAGTCTTGCGCAAAAGCTAATAGGATGTTAGGCTTCATAGCGCGTAATTTCGAATTTAAATCGAAGGATATTATATTGCCCCTTTACAAGTCCCTAGTCAGGCCTCATTTGAATATGCCGTTCAGTTTTGGTGCCCGTACTTGCGTGAGGATATTGATAGGTTAGAAAGGGTTCAGCGTCGTGCCACGAAACTTATTCCGTCATTGCGCAATAAGCCTTATGAAGATAGGATTAAAGAGTTAGACCTGTATTCACTCGAAACTAGAGATTAAGGGGGGAGCTTATTGAAGTTTTCAAAATCGTTAATAACATCGATAACGTAAATTTTGACAAATTGTTCACTTTCGATAATAGTAATACTCGCAATAACGGATTTAAGTTGCGTGGCAGGGTTTTATTACTAATATCGCTAAAAACTTCTTTACGTTTAAAGTAATTGATAAATGGAATAATCTTCCCGCGTCAGTCGTTCATTCTACCAGCGTTAATATGTTTAAGAACCGTCTTGACAGACATTTTAAAAATATTAACGTTGTTTAATTTAAAAAAACAAAGTTAGCAACAGAGCTCTGGTGGTGGTGCTCGAGGATGAGTCTGTTGACGATGAATGCCAGCTTGTGACATGCCAGCGTGTGATGCCAGCAATAAAATTAAAAAAAAAAAAAAAAAAATTAGACTAACACGAACGTAGATGTAGCTCATAGCGTAAACTAACCCACTTTTTGTTTAACTTTACCTACTTTTTTTTTTTTTTTTCTTATCCTCTCCTTACTTTGCATATCTCTAACTCTTTTCTTGCATGTTTGTAGTTTGCATGGTATGACAGTGAGTTAAGACTGTGTTTGCATGGTTTGTAAGCGTTCTTATTTTACTTCTTTTCATCTTTCACCCCTCCTATTCTTCCGACTATTTTTCTGACTTGTCGGCAGTGGCCGGCGGATGATGATGGTGAGACTTTTCCTCTTTTTCTGAATGAATGTTAACCCACGAGTGATAGGTGTTGCTCCTTACTTAACCCCTTATTCTCTTCTCTTCTCTTAACCCCTACTCTTTCCTTTCTCTCGGGCTAACCTTAGAGTGGATCTTAGGGTCTTTGTTAGCCTTAGCTTCTGTAGATCTGTAGATCAGTGCAAACAATGTTATGATTAGTCTCAGGATTTTTGAGGCAACTTTTTCTTTGTGCTGACAATGAACTGGATTTAAATGATGATGTACACGGATCTGTTCCGATACTCTGAATTATTCATATTTGATGGTTATATACGAGAGAATATGCGACTATCAAATAAAACGGTAAATGATGCAGTTGACGTTAAATCTATTTATTTGCTAAAGGAAGGCCATACTATCATATATATCATCCGTAATGTCGATGATGGGATGCTGTACCTCATCGTCATTCACGGTTCTGTGGGAGAAGAAACAAAAAATATAAGGAACAGCACTCAAAATTTGTAATATTTTGTAAATGATCCACTTAGGAGTGTGACGTGTTAGAAATGGACTCTGTAGAAAAATTCAGATTCACGAGCCCATCCACATGTATTATATCTGGACCTACAGGATGTGGTAAAACTGTGTTTATGCTTAAAATCATTAAAGAAAAGGGAGAGATGTTCTCAAATTTGTGCATAAAGTTATATGGTGCTATTCGACGTATCAATCAGTGTTCAACGAGTACCAAGATGATATTTTGTTCCACAAAGGTGTATATGACGTTAATTCGTTAAAGGGAAATGAACATACAGTCATTGTAATTGACGATCTCATGTTGGAGATGGATAAAACGTTTGCCGAGACATTTACAGTATTCTCCCACCATCTTAACATAAGCGTGTTCTTCATCAATCAGAATCTATTTTTCAAAAATAGATACATGCGCGATGTGTCGTTAAATACACAATATCTAGTCTTATTCGCACAACGTAGAGATGTATCACAAATTGGGGTATTAGCCAATCAAATGTTCCCGAATCAGCGTAAGGAGTTTTTGGAAGTTTATAAAGAAGCTACAAGCACGCGTTACGGATATTTGCTTTGCGACCTTCATCCGCGAAACACGTTTAGGGTGCTTCTAAGAACGAATATATTTCCAAACGAGCCTGAAACGGTGTATATTCCAGAATGACAAAGAGACTAAAGAAATACCGTGAATTAATAAAAATCTATCATCGACTGCCCCGGGCAATGCAGCAGATGTTTATTAAAAATATCGACTCCGACTTTTTAAAATGCATCTGTGAAATCTGTCTTAACGTTATAAATTGCAATGTATCAATGAAACCATCTCAGAAGGCTCGCCTACGCCGTTACAAGAACATAATACGTGCACTCGCTCGTAAAAGTCAAACTGTAGCGAAGAAAAAACGAATTATTGTACAAACAGGAGGGTCATTTCTCCCCATCTTATTTTCAGTTTTGGGTCCTTTACTGACTAGATTAATATAATGAAGAAAGTGGTAGTGATTCCACACGAGGTGTACGCTTCACTGCAAAGGAATCCAGACACGGATCTAGATCCCCGTAAAAGCAGACTTAAAAGAATGGAAAGCGAATTGCTAGCCCTATTAAACAGTGAAAAAACACCTGATGAGAAAAGAATCTTATACCAAGAAGCTCTGCAGAAATTTCTTCACGAGTACGAAAATTATAAGAACCCGACAGAGATTCCTGTGGTTATTAGGCACAGCACGGGGGACGATGGACATGGCGACATAGGACCTGTACCCGACGATACAGCTGACCAACCAAAATTAAGGGATCAGCCACACAACATATCGAGCATGTATTAAAAAGCACCCTACATACATTGAGGAATAAAGGTTTAAGTCTTTATAATCTATTGAATGAGGACCCAGCCATACAATGGACCGATACAGGCGAGATCATTGTGGAAGGATCAAAGGTACAGGGGTCGAATATCGTAGACATTGTCCATGATCTGGTGAGAAAGTGGGATAGGCCATCACCATCAGGATGGAAGCATATTAAAGCAAGACTACAACAAATAAATGTCCCTAAAACGTTGATAGGAAATCTGAACAGGTTAAAAGACTTGGAACATGCAACGCATGTGGCACAATTGAAGACGCCGTCACCCCCGGCGGTAACACCTTTGAAGAGGAGAAAGAAGAGGATAAACAACGGTCAACCCTACCCACGTGCCTCTAAAATACGCAAATGGCTAACGTATTAAGTAAACGCTATTATGACATTTCTAACCCAGCCTCCTACGGCGGCGTAGATAGACTGTACAGAAGTGTTTACGGAGTAGGAAAAAAAGATGTTGAGAGATTTTTGCGGGAGCAGGACGCTTATACGCTTCATAAGCCGTGAGAAAAAGGTTTAAAACAGCCAAGACAACGGCTGCCTCGATTGATTCTATTTGGCAAGCAGATTTAACAGACATGCAAAGATATTCTGTGTATAACGATGGTTACCGTTACATTCTATTCATAATAGATGTATTCTCTAGATATCTGTGGCTAGTTCCTCTGAAAAATAAATCACCTGAAACAGTTGCTAAAGCCACAAAACGCTAATGTTAAAAGAAAACAGGGTTCCTGGCTATTTTTGTACGGATATGGGGAAGGAATTTATAGGCCGTGCTTTTCAGAACATGTTGACAGAGTTTAATATCAGCTATTACACAACCAATTCTATACATAAGGCTTCTTTAGCTGAAAGAGTTCAACGTACCATAAAGGAACGCATGCACCGCTATTTTACACATAAAAACACACAGATTTCTAGACATTCTGGAATCATTGGCATCATCCTACAACCGCTCACACCATCGCATCGCACGATTGGGACAACACCTAACGAAGTTTTAGAAAGAGGTACGCTCCCGAGAAGAGATGGATCACCAACACACCACACTCTGCGCGTTTCAAAATCAATGATTATGTAAGGCTGTCGCGTTCGGGAAATAAATTCGCAAAGGGTTTTGAGCAAGGATGGACACGTGAGATTTTTAAAGTTAGGGCTATGAGACCTAAAGGTGAGATAATGATGTATTACGTTGAAGATTTGAATGGGGAAGAAATCTCAGGAGGCTTTTACCGCGAGGAGTTGCAGAAAGTGGCATTTAATTTAGGAAAAAATGTGTTTAAAATTGAGAAAATTTTAGGAAGCAAAGGTTCAGGAAAGAGAAAAATGTACCTGGTGAAATGGCTAGGGTACCCAGAAAGCTTCAACACCTATATAAAAGCTGATGCAATAATGAAGCTTAAATAGTATGCAACATGGCTCCTAACCATTTCTACGTCACACTCCCGTCCTCCTCGTCCCTGTCTGTACACCCTAACAACACACTAGCCAACTTTGTATCAGAGCTCCATGGACCCATTGAATTGGGTCGTGATTCGTATGAGGTGGGGTTATGTGAACTCCAGTTAACCACCAAATTTTTAACTCTTGAAAAAGCACAGGTCATATTTCTGATCCTTAGAAGCACCGATGAATGCGAAAAATTAGGCATAATCTTAGACAATACTGTACGCTCAACCCTGTGCGGTGAGGGACGGTTCTATAGCATAAATGTTTCGTTAGGAATCGGGCATTATGATACAGCCATGGATATTGTGGAGGGTTTAAACAAGAGTCTTGAAAATTCGTACCTGACAAACGATTTACTTTTTGAAATCGTAAACATAGACACGCCCGCATGCACATTGAGGTTAAAATCAACGCTTAGTAAAAATATTAGAGATAAAGAGCTGTTCACAATTGCGGCTGAGGGCCGATATAGCGCAGCCTTCCAAAGAGAGACATTTCACGAGGCACAACGTGACTTGTCCAGCTTAATGTTTCAATTGAAGATGGAGAAATTTGCTGAAAGCTCTCAGTCCCCAGACATGTGCTATATTTACAGTAATATAGTGGAGCACCAGTTTGTTGGGGATACCCAGGCACGCCTGCTGCGCATTGCCCACATCCCCAACCATAGAGGAAGGAGTTTGAGTATTACATATGACAGACCCCATTATGTGAATGTCGCAACTAATTTAATAACCAATATCTCAATATATATAAGAACGATTGAGGGTGAAAACTTCCCATTCGGTAACGGGAGCTTAACAGTGAAGCTACACTTTCGACGCACTGAGTTATAATGGATAGAAAGCCTTTCACCGTCTATCGAGGGGTGAGATACCAGCGCGGTAGTGGACTTGGGTCCATTTTTTCATCCATACTACGTACGGCTGTTCCTTTGCTGAAGAGGGGTGCCAGATACCTCGGAAGGAAAGCGCTACAATCAGGTCTTAACACTGCAGAAGACATATTGGCTGGGGCTAAACCTAAAGAAGCTCTAAAAAAACATTTAAAGCGTACACGGGACGAAATCATCAAAGATGCAAAGAGAAAAATGCGTGGTGGCGGGAAGAAGAAGGGCTGTCCGGAAGAAGGGGTCACGTGGTATTAAACGTAAAAGGATATCAAAAAAGAAGTGCTGTAAGCGAATGAAACCTATGGTTGACCACTTTTTTGACTGATATAAGCTAAGGACATTGATCTCATGAATCATAGTTTGTTTACTACTTGTCGAGAGAGGAGGCACTATTTCTAACTCGTCATGGCACGCTTCATCCACCCATGTAGTTCACAATGCTGTAAATCGGAGCTATCCCTTTTTGAGATGCCTCCAACTCAAGTTTCTATTGAGCACAGTGACTTTATTACAATTAACCCTTTAAACACAATTAGTTCCCCGAGTGCTCCTATAGAATTCGTGATACCCAGCTCAGGCCCTTACTTTTTTGATCCAAGCTGTGTGCACATGTACGCTAAGCTACGTATAGCCCATTCTGATGGAACGGACTGCGATGACAAATATGCTGTATACCCTGAAACAAACTTTCTGCACTCCATATTCAACCAGTGTGACGTATATTTAAATCAGGCCAACATATCGTCAGGCACGGGATACTATCATCTACGAGCCTATCTGGAAAATGTCCTCAACTTTTCCAAAGAAGCGAAGGCTACCTTTTTAAGTGCCGAGGGATATTATCAAACTAAAGACGAAAGTAGTATAAAGGACAAATTTAAAAATTCTAAAAAGAAGATATACGAGTGTTTTGGACGTCTGCACACAGATTTCACTTTCCAGGAGAAGTTGCTTGTCAACGGGGTGGATATGAAAATAAAGCTCACCCGCACGAGTCCTGAGATCTGCTTAAATCTGGATGCTGATCAAGAAGAGGGAGCAAAGCCCGTTGTGGTTCACATTATGGAGACATACCTCCGCGTACGGCGAGTGAAATTAAGTTCACCAAAACAACTAGAAATTGAGAAAAATTTACTAAACGCTACAGTGAAATACCCTATTAACAGAGTACAAATCAAACTATATACGGTGCCTGCAGGGTTGGCGTCGAAGCAGATAGAAAACATCGCCCTGGGAAATCTTCCTAAAAGGATATTAATCGGAATGCAGGACCATGCTTCGGTGAATGGAAAATATAAAAAGAGTGCCTTTAAATTCGAGAATTTCGGACTTAAAAATATAACTCTATACGTTAATGGCATTGCTTTGGGTGGAACATTGGATACGGACTATTCATCAGACGCTGTGTTACCTCTTTGCGCGAGAGCCTATAGTAATCTGACCCATATTGCAGGTGATTGTGATGAGCTCGGTAATGGGGTAACGCAGAAAGAATTCATTGATCAATTTAACCTTTATCCGTTTGACATTACACCTGACTTATCTGCTAGCGTAAATACGCATTTAAGCCCACAACAGAGCGGAAACATCTCAGTGAGGTTGGAATTCACCAAGCCTATAGACGCGCCTATTAGTGTACTAGTATATCTCGAGTCGCAAGCCCTAATAGAAGTAGATAGATTTAGGAGCGTTATCACTGACTTTTAAAATGGATGCTAATACACTTCAGAGAGTAATGAATAGTGAACGAGTCACACGTTCCAAATTTATCGGCGTGTTTGCGAAGAATGAAACATTGAGTTTGCCAAGTACGCGAGAATGCGGTAGTCTTATTGTGAACACAGATGTCATCGGTAATGAAGGGATTCATTGGTTTGCAATCTATTTTAAAAATAGGCACCGCCTGTACTATTTTGATTCACTCGGTACTCAACCCTGGAGTGACCCTGTTATTGTAAAATTTCTCGCTCAGTTACATATTCCCGAAGTTGTATGGAACCCGTTTCGAATACAAGGATATTTTAGTAATACTTGTGGAATGTACTGCATTTCATTTCTCATGCATATGTCACGTGGTAAAGAATTTATAAATTTTTAAAATTTATTCGACCCGTGTCACACTCAACGAAACGATGAAATGGTATGCAGACAGATAAAAAGCCGTTTTCCAATTGTGCGTACTCGTTGTATAGTATAATGTTTTTGTTCGTGTGTATATTTGTAACGTTAGTTTGTATATTCTGTAGTTTAAGATGGTTATTGTACTGATTTCTTTCATTTAATAAATTGATGAAAATATATTGTCTTCTTCCCCCCAAAAAGATCGAAAAACACTTACATTATTTCGATGTGACATTCATTGTGCTGACTGTTCGGTATATCCTCCGTATTCAGGTCCATGACACGAGGTTCTTCAAAAGATTGTATAACACGTGTCAAATCCTCATCGGACCTTAGAGGAGAAAGAATAATGTTCATATTGAATCTTTTTTAATAATAACATATACAGAGTATACATATTGTAAGACAGACCCCATTATGTGAAGATATCTTTGGTTCGCTCAGAGAAGCTCATTGAAGAGGTAATTCCGAATAACATTTATAAAAAAAATGCAAAAGATTGCCATAAAAAATTGCGATTTTAGCATAATGGCGAGTATCTAAATGAAGTATTTGACGAGATACTACATCCCTCCATATATATGACATCATCTTTCTGACAGTTTGTGAATAAAAAATAAAAATAAAATTATAGACACATTTCTATGGTAGTCCATTGCGTCGGATCGTAAGGACCGTCATTGCAAATATCATCAACGGTTTGCGTTGGAAATAATCCATCACGGTCAATCGCGTTAAAAAGATTAATTGCAGTCAATGCTGCAGTGTCACCTTCTTGATACAAATCCGGAAAAGTGTAAAGTTCGTGATCCATGGCGGAGGGAATGTTTATTCACTGGCAGAGGGAATGTTTATTCAGTGGCGAAAATAGCTACTGTTACTCCCAACTGAAAAATATTTCATTTTATATGCACAATCACCAAGCTCCGCCCCAAAAGATCAAGAGCAGATGGTCGTAATGATTGGTTATCAGTGTGACTGGGTGGAGCTATGATAAGTTTGTGTACCAATCGTAACACCGATATAACGGGTCCATGCTTTGGACGACTAATGGCATCTCTATATTCTCTCCATAGATTTAATGCTCATATTACACCTTGCATTCTCCGTCACGACAATATTTCTATCTATACTTGTTTTTCTCCAATCCATCCCTTTATGCAATATCCATCGCAACAACCATCTCTATAAAAGATTTCCAGAATGTGCATTGTTATTTTTTGCGACCCTACTAGTTGAGGGAATATATTCGCTATAGGAATATATTCAACAAAGTGGCTCAGCTCAGTATCGCAGGAAGCAAAATTAGCGCCGCTACTCTTCATTACTCTGACATTGACAGCACAGTAATATTCTATGACAAATATCAAATCTAGATTGTCTTTGAGTATTACCATGTTTTGCGCCCATATTATTCTCGGATTTTTCCCAAATCTAGATTGTCTTTGTGCATTACCATGTTTTTCCCCCATATTATTCTCGGATTTTCCCAAGATTGCTATATTATCTCCGCAGATTTATTGCTCGCATTACCCCTTGCTGTCTCTACCACGTCAATATTTGCGACAATACTTGGTTTTCCCCACCCACCCCTTTATGCAATATTGTTCACAACAATATTTTATTATTTTGCGTTCATACTAAATTGAGTCTCAATTTTCGGTTGCAAGTTATTTTGCGTTCATACTAAATTGAGTCTCCATTTTCGGTTGCAAGTTATTTTGCGTCTATACTAAATTGAGTTTCAAATTTCGGTGGCAAGTTATTTTGCGCCCATACTAAATTGAGTTTCAAGTTTCGGTTCGAACCCACGACCTCATCTCTTTCTGCAGACGTTGCTAAATTAAATATACAGTTTAGTAGATGTATTTTTGGATCACACAGGAATAAGCTCCTGTAATATTAGCCTGCGTAATCAGGAGTCGAACCCATGATCTCATATCTACCTGCAGACGTTTATACAGAAAACAAGTAATTACATTATTGAAAACATTAACTAAGATTCGTGAGAGATACGCGCCTGTTAATCGGGAGTCGAACCCACGATCTCTTGGAACGAGAATTTTAAATTTAGTTTTACGTTCAGTAGCAAAAATAATTTTATTCAATTGTTAGTACTGCCAGAGTACATGTGAGAGATACGCGCCTGCGTAATCGGGAGTCGAACCCACGATCTCTTGGAAAGAGAATTTTAAATTTAGTTTTATGTTCAGTAGCAAAAGTAATTTTATTCAATTGTTAGGACTTCCAGAGTACATGTGTATTAATTTTGAAAAAACTTTGTTGATTTCTGATAATTATGATTTTGACAGTGTTTTATAATAAAATCAGAGATGCAAATTAGTGTAAATAAACATAACTAAGTTGATAAAATATAAAACATTTTTTATTTACATGGAAGACATTCGCTTCGAGAGTGAAGTGTGTATTTCAGAGAGAAAGTTTATGACCCAGATTCCTTTCACGTTAGTTTGCGGTTTTAAAAGGCCTCGGGCTGGACCTTCTGCTGGATATTCTTATTTACCTGGCTCCGTTCACTCTTAAAAGGACAAGAGTTAATATTAGGATTCGTTTTAATAACTGAAAGAAAGTAAATAGAACGGCGTTTAAATAATTAGTTTCTTATATTGTTAATATTGGTTTTAATAATTGATTCTCTTAAAAGGAGAAAATTCATTTGCTTTATTAATATACTTTTGTCATTTTTCTGATTTTCATTCACATAATATATATAGAGTTGTGTGTGTGTGTGTGTGTGTATACATAGATTTGAGAATATGTTAATGGAACGATTTCTTTTGCTAAGCCAATTGTTTAGTGAATTTTTTAATGTTAATATTGTTTTAATAATTAATTCTCTTTAAGGTGAAAATCCGTTTATATATATATATATATATATATATATATTTATATACACATATAAGGAATGACAAAATTAAATAGACACAGTTAATATGATTCTTATATATATATATATATATATATATATATATATATATATATATATATATATATAAGGTAAGGATAAAGTTGTTTAATTGTGTGTGTGTGTGTGTGTGTGTATTTCGTCTGAACTATTATTTTGACGATTGTACGTATTATATTTTTTGTGCAGTAGAAGGCAAATTCTATTTATTTAATTAATAAACATTTTCTTATTGTCAATTTCCGTTAAAAGAGAAAGTACGTTTGCTTTGGTAACGAATTAAAATATATGGTGGTGTTTAGCAACTCACCCTAATAATGTATATCTGTACAATTAAAATAAAAATGGTATCTGGCAACTCAACCCTCCTCTATATAAGAACCGCCTCGCTTCAGAGCTGGCAGTTTGATGCGAACTTCGGTCAAATAAAGAACTCTCTCCTTCCCTTCTTAGGTTAAGACTTAGCTTAGTTTCCCTTTGGGGGGTTAGGACATCCCACCTTGTCCCCCCAAAGTTCTCCTCCGTCTATCCTTTCTTTCTTAGGCTAAGGCAACCCCTTTGGGGGGAGGTCATCCTCCCTTCTCCTCCCGAAGATCCCTCCCCTCCCCCCTTTAGGTGTACCCCTCCCCCTTTGTTGCATACCCCCGTTGCAACCCCACCCCCTTTGTTGCATACCCCTACCCCCTTTGCAACCCCACCCCCTTTGCAACCCCCACCCCCCTAGCAACCCTACCCATTGCAACATTGATCTTTATCTCTTGCAACATTGCAACATTCCTGCTCTCAACCTTTTTGCAGTTATACTACTTAGGATCACCGTCTTTAAAAAAGGTTGTTATACATCCAGTTTTTAGCATTGATGGGAATTATCGTTTGGAAATACTTAGATTGATATTTTTTGCAAAAGTTACAGATATCGTAACAAGTTTCAGTATAGGTACAGGAATGTTATGAATGTTATTTTTTGTATTTTCTAATTTACCAACAATATTCCGGACCTCAGTAGAGGTAGCAGGAACAAAAGAAAATGAATTTAGTGGGCTGGATGGTATATATTCTAGAGGTGAGTCATCATTATTTAGAAATTGTGAGCGAAGCTTATCCGCTATTGACTTAAAATGTATATTTAAAGAGTCTACAATGAAGTATCATCAGTAATTTCTTTATTATCAAAATTTAGTTTCTCTATTCAATTTTTCTTAATTTGGCTTCCGAGAAGCCTTTTTATGGTTGTCAAAGTCTTTTTCATGTCTCATTTATATTTAGAAAATTGATTGTTATAATAGTTATATTTTAAAATTTTGATAATTTTAGTTAATTTGTTTCTGTATTGAGTATATTGTACTTTAGGAGTTTTTCTTTGGAAATGCAATTTCAATAATTTATCTCTGGTCTTTAATGAAGTGATAATTCCTGGAGTGATCCATGGATTTGCGACACTTCTGGGCGAAACTGTTTTCCTCCTTAAAAGAAATAAAATATTAAAAATATGGAATAAGTTGTCATAGAAAAACTGAAACATATGATCTGGGTCATTCATAGGTTCGTCACAGTCAAATCGAATATTTTTTACAGCCCCAATAAATTTTCTTTTGTTATTCTCAGAGAATGTTCTGTAATATTTAGTTGTTTTAACCTGAACAATGTTGTATATAGCTTAATTAGGGAAATGATCACTGATGTTTGTGGTTATAATTCCAGAATTTACGAGGGCAATGCTATTTACAAATATATTATCAATCGTAGATTCTGTTATTTGATTACCATAGATGCAGATTCGAGTCTGTTTGGTAATAGTATGACTAAGATGGAAAGAATTCATTAAGTTTAAAAATTTATGAGAGATTGCTTCAGATTGCAAAATGATGTTGAAGTCACCCGCAACTATGGCATTCGATTTATGGAACTAGCATAACATGTTAACTAAGTGAATTAAAAACTATTGATATTGTTGTTATTAGTTGGGATGTATATATACATAAACTGGAAACCTACATAATTTTAAATGAAAGGTAAAATTGCAGCAATAAAAAGTTAGTTGCTGAGAAATATTTATATATATATATATATATATATAATATATAAATAAGCCAAAATCACTATTCATTTCAGTTTTATTTTGAAAAATGTACACCTTTTTTACTAAAAACAAAATATGCAAAATTTCCTAATTCGTAAACTTCTGGCTTTAAATGCTATTTGTTTCTGACGAACCTTTTTCCGCAATTTTACAACGGAGATTAAAATTCTTAAAAACTAGCATACTTTTTGTGAAAAAATAAATTTTTAACTAGTCTAAAAGAATGTAAATGTACACAATGGAATTACTCAAGTAGTTTGCTTAAGCGATAATAAATTCCAAAACATTTATAAGCTTCATGCAATGGAGTCCACTAGGTAGTGAAAAAATGTGGAATATTTAAAATATCACAAAAAATAAATGAAAAGAAATCATTCTAAAGATTGCAATCTATTAAATACTTTCCGTCGATGTTCAGGATTTAATACAGGGTTTAATCTAGATTCAGTTTCTTGAATTCGTCTCTGAAGTCTTATTCTGTCCCGAGCACACTCTTCACAAGGATCCCTTCTACAGCAATCAACAACGGGTAAGTTCGAACATATTCACAGAATTTAACTTTTGGTGGCGTACTTACAACCCAATCTTTTTCAATTTTATCATTCCACCTTTGGTTCACGATTTTTAAGTCTTCTTCAATTTTGTCAACGTTATTTCTATCATCACTTCCAAAGACATTCGTCAGGCAGACCTCATACTCATTCGTCAGCCAGACTCCGTATTGAGCTGACGCATTTCCTGAGCTCTCTGATATTGCTTCTACTTTTGGATATTGCCAATAACTTTACTTTTGGAAAGTGCTGAATTTCATATACTTGCGTTTATATTGACATTGTTATAGTTAAGTAATTGAATATTAGTGTTTTTTAGCGATTTAGGAGCGTGCTGGCTTAATTTAACTTAAATTAGTTTATAACCGTCACAAGTTTAACTTACGCGATGCTGTCGCAGAAAGCGTCGTGTGTTAGGTGTTGGGTAAATCGGTGGTATACAGATTTTAAGGATTATAACGGCGGTCCTATGGCGATTACCGAGAGATCGGTTTGTTTCTTTTGCGATTTAAGGGAGGAAATAGTTGACATAAAACTTAGTGTACGTGAGGTAACGGAAAAACTTGCAACGTTTGATGATGGCAGGGGTAGGGCTATAGTTGACGAAAGCCGAACCAACACTAACGTTGAAGACGTTAGTAATTTGAAGGGTGAGGTGCGTAACCTAATTTCTAGTTTAGGTAGCTTATTGGGAAGGTTGGATAGAGTTGAGGAAGGGGTTAAGGTTGGTCCGAGATTAGTAGATGGGGAAGGATTTAGAAAAGAGAAGGGTGGAGCTAAGCCACGTACGTTCGGTGATAGGAATGCCCCACTATCGAGGTTTCGAACCCTTTCATCCATTTGAATAGGGACGTGAACGAGGGGGAATCTATTTTAAATGGGGACCCTTTATTGCGGCATATGGACACAGAATTCGTTGAACGGAATCTAACCAAGAGGAGGAGGGTCTCTCTCCCAGGGGACAGGGTTGACAGAATTAGAGACGAAATGGATAGGATTGATGTTGCCTTCCGTCACTCGATGTTGGTGACGATGGTAGGGAGCAACGACTCCTATAGACCCGATACGAGAGTGCCTGACCTTTTGGAGATATATAGGGGGTTAATTAGGGCCCTGAAGGCGAGGTCAGATACTAAATTAGAAGAGATTTGTGCTGAGGAAAATGTACCCTTTGTGAAGCTTTGGTCAGAATTCAGTGATCCTAGACTTTTTATAAAAGATGGGGGTGCATTTTAATGTAATAGGTAATGCTAGGCTAGGAAGGTTAATTGACGAAAACGTTCGAAAGCTTTATAGGTAGAAGCCTTCGGATCAAGTAAAGATAAGCACCCCCAGCCTTCTTTAATTAGCCTTAAAGAAGGCTAACGAAAATATCGCGGCCTAACCTAACCAATCGTTAAGTCAACTGTACGCCCTTGACGATTGGTTAGGTTAGGTCGTGATATTTTGGTAGTTAGCCTTATAAGGCTAATTAAAGAAGGCTGGGGGTGCTTATCTTTACTTGATCCAAGCCTTCTTGAAACGATGTGGGTCCGGGAAACGCTGGCCCGACTTGAAAAATAGTTTAGAACACAGACCCTTGGTAAAAAATAACTTAAACGCCTTTTATTGTAACGCGCGTAGTATGAGAAATAAATTAAACGAATTTAAGGCGATAATTTATTCCGGCAACTACGATATATTTGCTATCACTGAAACATGGTTAAATACCGTGACTCGGTACTTGTTGGGGGAACTTGATACACCGGGTTTTAAACTCCTTACTAATGATAGGTTATATAGGATTGGTGGCGGCGGTTGCTGTACATTCATAATTCCCTTAGGGCTATCGAGGTTAAGATAGATTTATCGGCAGCAATTAATGCGATATGCGTTGAAGTTAGGACGCGTAGTCTTAGTTTAAATTTTTTTAATTATTTATAGACCTCCTGTTCAACCCCTCGATACCGATACTAGATTTTACACACTTTCTGGTAACTTTATTAATAATCGGGATAGTATAGTTGTCGGAGATTTTAACTGCCCTAACGTTAATTACGAGACTTTTACTGGTAACGACAAGGGTTTGAGATTGAATTCATGGAAGATAATTTTTTATGACAGATGGTTACCGAACCAACGCGCGGTGACAATATTTTAGACGTGGTGATGACGAACGACGAAAATATAGTCGAAAGTTTAGAAGTAGGCGAGAGTTTAGGATGTAGTGATCATCAAATTCTTAGGTTTAAGTTATTGATAGAAAACACTAAGGATAGTAACGTAATAGAAGTCCCTGATTTTCGTAGGGCCAAGTTTGATGGTTTTGAGGATAGGATGGGAGTAGTGGACTGGGATAACTTATTTATGGGTAATGACGCAAATTTGCATTGGGAGGCGTTTAAAGATAGTTTCTTAAATATCGAAGGGGAGTTTATTCCTCGTAGGCCTAAGCGCGCTAGAAATCATGGTAGGCGTAAGTGGTGGACTACGGAAATAGACGAGTTCACAAACGAGAGTAATAGAGCGTATAGACTTAATAAGCGCAATGGCGCGGTAGCTAACGTTAATAGATATATCGAGCTTCGACGTCAGGTTAAAGATCAGTTAGGAATGCTAGGCGTAATTTAGAGATACTTTTAGCTGCGGATAGTAAACATAACCCAAAAAAGTTTTTCGATTACGTGAATAATCGTAAGCCGATAAAAGATAAAATAGGCCTTCTAGTGGACTCTAATGGCGCTTTGGCTTCCGACGCTCAGGCAATGGCGGGTATTTTTAATAACTTTTTTTGCGACAGTTTTTACCGTAGAAGACGTCAATAATGTCTCCAATTTGGACGATATCGTTCCATTTAGCATCGAGGCTATTTTGGATGAAATAACTCTTTACAAGGGTGAGATTGCGCATTATATCGATAGGCTAAAAATTAGCAAGGCTCCAGGCCCTGACGCGTTTTATCCTAGACATCTGAAAGATTTGAAGGATGTTATCGTAGGCCCCTTAACGAAGATTTTGGTAAATGTACAGTATTACACCCGTCTCCCTTTCGAGGTGAAATTTATGTTTTTCCTATGGTTTTTGATGTGTTTTGAACGAATCTGACCTTCAAAACCGTCGGAAATGACTCGTTTTTTAGATAACCCCCCTCCCCCCAGCCGACAATCGAAAAAGAGTCATTTCCGACCGTTTTGAACGTCAGATTCATTTAAAACACATCAAAAACCATAGGAAAAATAAATTTCACCTTCAAAATCAACCTAACCTATCCTAACCTAACCTATCCTAACCTAAATCACTTATAGTCTTGTAGGCAGCGCAGGAATCACTATAAATCACAGAGCCAGGCCTAATGTACTTCTGAATGAGTGTTCCATTCCGGTACGAAAGTAATTCAAATTCGAAATGGATGGAGCGCAGTGATTGGGCAGACATGTAACGAACACACAAACGAACGTACGAACACACACTAGATACACACTAAAAAAAATTTTATATCTCGAAAACGAAGCATTTGCGACGGAAACGCTATAGAAGGAAAGTGTCTTAGAATTAAAAAATGTACTTAATGAACATATAATAATTGCTGGACGTTAGACGGGTGTACTAGTAGTATAATACCAAGATTTTTAATCAGTTACTCGAAACGGGGATTATCCTGAGGACTTCAAATTAGCTAACGTCACGCCTATTTTTAAAAAAGGTGACCGCACAGTAGCTAGCAATTATAAGCCCATTAGCTTAACGTCAATTGTCGGTAAACTTTTGGAATCCGTAGTTTGGGATCGTATCATCGATCACTTACAAAGTAGAGATTTGATTATTAGTAGTCAGCATGGGTTTCGACGCCTTAGATCTTGTTTAACTAATTTATTAGAATTTTATAACGAAATAGTGCGCGAATACGATAGGCATAGAGCGGCTGACGTTATTTATTTCGATTTAAAAAAAGCGTTCGATACAGTTCCGCATAGAAGATTAATTGCGAAGGTTAAAGCGCACGGTATACGCGGTTAGGTAGCTAACTGGTTAGAGGAATGGCTTCGTGCTAGGAGACAGAGGGTAGTTGTTAATGGTAGTGAATCGGAGTGGTTGGATGTAAGTAGCGGTGTCCCACAGGGTTCATTGTTATGCCCATTGCTAATCGTAATTTACATTAACGACATAGATGTAGGATTGACTAGTAACGTTTCAAAATTCGCGTACGATACTAAAATAGGCGGTAAGGCTGTTAACGAGAAAGATAGAAATAGGCTCGAAGACGATGTAAATAGGATTATGGAGTGGACGGATAAGTGTCAGATGCAATTTAACGTAGACAACTGTAAAGTTTTGCATATCGGTCCTCGTAACAATAATTACACGTACACGATGGATGATAGAGAGTTAGCGAGCGTTGACGAGGAAGTAGATTTAGGCGTACGCGTATCTAAGGATTTAAAAGTTAGGAACCAGTGCCTGGAGTCTTGCGCAAAACCTAATACGATGTTAGGCTTCGTAGCGCGTAATTTCGAATTTAAATCGAAGAATATTATATTGTCCCTTACAAGTCCCTAGTCAGGCCTCATTTAGAACATGCTGTTCAGTTTTGGTGCCCGTATTTGCGTGAGGATATTGATAGGTTAGAAAGGGTTCAGCGTCGCGCCACAAAACTAATTCCGTCATTGCGCAACAAGCCTTATGAAGATAGGATAAAAGAGTTAGACTTGCATTCACTCGAAACTAGGAGATTAAGGGGGAAGCTTATTGAAGTTTTCAAAATCATTAATAAAATCGATAATGTAAATTTTGACAAATTTTTCACTTTCGATAACAGCAATACTCGTAATAACGGATTTAAGTTGCGTGGCAGACGTTTCATTACTAATATCGCCAAAAACTTCTTTACGTTTAAAGTAATTGATAAATGGAATAATCTTCCCGCGTCAGTCGTGAACTCTACCAAAGTTAATGTGTTTAAGAACCGTTTAGATAGGCATTTTAAAAATATTACCGTTGTTTAATATAATAAAAGAATTAGTAACAGGAGCTCTGGTGGTGGTGATCAGGGATGACTCTGTTGACGACTAATGCCAGCTTGTGACATGCCAGCGTGTGATATGCCGACAAAAACACGAACTTAGATGTAGCTCGTAGCGTAAACTAACCCATTTTTGTTATTGTTTTTTTCTCTCTCTCCTTATTTGCATGTCTGTAACTCTCTTCATTGCATGTCTGTAGTTTGTATAGTATGATAGTGTTTGAGTTAAGAATGTGTTGCATGCTTTTTAATGCGTTCTTATTTTATTTCTTTTCATCTTTCACCCCTTTCCGGCGGAGTGGGCTGCATCCTCTACCTCCCTATGGAGTGGAGGACCGGTCTGCAACAGCTGGAAGTATTCTCTTCGACTATTTTTCTGACTTGTCGGCAGTGGCCGGCGGATGATGATGGTGTCTTCCTTTCTCTTTTTCTAAATCAATTTTAACCCACGAGTGACAGGTTTTGCTACTTACTTAACCCCATATTCTTTTCTTTTAATCCTTACTTTGTTCTTTCTCTCGGGCTAACCTTAGTGGATCTTAGGGTCATTGTTAGCCTTAGCTTCTGTAGATCTGTAGATCATTGCAAACAATGTTATGATTACTCTCAGAATTTTTGAGACAGTTTTTTCCTTGTGCTGACAATGAACTGGATTTAACTGATGAAGGTACATTACACTCTTCCGAAACTTCTGAATTTTTCATATTTGACGGATATACGAGAGATTAATTATACAACTATCAGATAAATCGATATTAAATCTGTCTGGTTCATAGGAAGAAAGTAATCAGTAAAGTTTTCTTGCAAAATCTTTGTATTAGATTTAACTTGTTGCCAGTTGTTAAAAATAAGGGTGCTAGTATCTGTGCTAAGAATAATTATAGACCAATAGCACTTGCCAGTATACTTTCTAAGGTATTAGAATGTCATTTATAATAGGCTAAGTACTTATTTGCAGACTTATGACAACCAGTTTGGCTTTAGAGTGAAACATGGTACTGACATGTGTATTTATATGCTAAAGGAAGCCGTCCTAAAGTAAAAGATGTCAAGTAGAAATGTATATTCCTGTTTTTTGATGCATCAAAAGCAACTGATAGTTAACTATCACATACTTTTCAAGAAACTCTTGTGTCGAGTTCCTAAATATATACTAAGGATACTTGCATTCTGGTATACAGAGCAGATCATGTTTCTAAGATGGAAAAGTACTGTATGACCAGGTTTTAAAGTGCAACAAAACTCCCATCTTGAACACCATAAAGAGGAAAAATCACTGGTTAAACAAATCCATTATTCATTTTATTACAGAGAAAGGAGAAAACGGGAATGTTTCCTGGAGAAAAGTAAGACGCTCTTTGAGTTTCAAAAGGAAGCCCTTGATGGCAATTGAAATGTTGAATAAAGCCTCTATTAATAAATAGTGGTATCTGGCAACCCCCATATATAAAAGTAATGAAAATAAACATCTGGCAACTCCTCCATATATAAATAATTAAAATAAATAGTGCTCTCTGGCAACCCCTCCATATATATCAGATGTTGGCACCCTGAGCTCTCATTATGCGTCTGGCGAGCCAGGTGAAAACATGTGTTCTCTTCTCTCTCTCCTCTTTCCTATTTCTCTTAGGTTAGGTATACCACTTTGGGGGGTGAGGCCGTCATCTCTTCTCCCCCAAAGTTAGGGTCAACCCTTTGGGGGAGGTCATCCTCCCTCTTCCCCATTACCCCTTTTTTCCCCTTCCCCCATTTCTTTTGGCACCCTGGGGGTTGGGTTTGCAAGAAAGGTGGAAGGGAGGGGGTCTTGCAACAAGGGGGATGGGGTTCTTGCAAAAAGGGGAGGAAGGGGCCTTGCACCATTGATCAACATTGCAATTGCATTCTACCCATTTTCGCCTATACTATTCCATTAATTGAGCATTATATGTACTGTAAATATAATAATTATTGTGCTTACTGGTTATAATTGACGTTGTTCTTTTCCGGGGAGGGGCGGGGGCGGTGGGTTTTTTAACATTCTTCGTAAGGCCATGTGACGGAAGTGCCTTACAACTTTACCTGGGATCCGGACTACCTACCGTTCGCAACATTGGGACGCAAATACTACCAGACTCAATGTCGCTTAACTTTGCTGATCTATCGGAAATGGTGGCACAACATGACCACGACGTTCTTTTTGCTGTTGTTGTCGTTATTGTTGTTCCCTTTGCTGCTGCTACTGTTGTTGTTTTATTGTTGTTCCTTTTGCTGCTGCTATTGCTGTTGTTGTTGTTTCTTTTGCTGCTGCCACTGCTGCTTTTTTGTTGTTGTTCCTTTTGCTGCTACCGCTGTTCCTTCTGCTGATGTTACTGTTGTTCCTTTTGTTACTGTTGTTTTTGTAGTTGTTCTTTTTGCTGGTGCTGCTGTTGTTCTTGTTCCTTTTGCTACTGCTGTTGTTGTTGTTCATTTTGCTGCTACTGTTTTTGTTCCTTTTGTTGTTGTTATTGTTGGTGTTCATTTTGCTGCTACTGTTACTGTTCATTTTGCTGTTGTTATTGTTGTTTTCCTATTGCTGTTAATGTTATAGTTTTCCTTTTGGTGTTGTTGTTGTTGCTGTTCATTTTGTTGTGGTTGATGTTCCTTTTACTGCAGCTGTTCTTCCTTTTGATGCTGTTGGTCTTGTTTTTTTCCCTTTTGCTGTTGCTGCTGCTGTTCTTGTTGTTGGCCCTTTTGCTGCTACAGCGCTTGTTGTTCTGTTTACTACCGCTGTTGTTCCTTTTCCTGAGGCTGCTGCTGCTGCTATTGCTTGTTTTGATGCTACTGCTGTTGTTTCTTTTGATGCTGCGGCTGTTCATGAAAATGATAATTATTGCTATTATATGAGGCTATCATTATCGTTGGCCTAAACCACTTAGGTTAGTGCATAACTACATAATACAGTGTTTTGTACATGAGATGAGACAAAATATACAACAGACAAAGTACCACCATTTTAAAAAAAATAAAATAAAAGGTGTGATGAATTCGACAGCGGAGCACAATATTTAGGCAAACTATTCAACCTTTGCTACTGTATATCGCCAAGTTTAAAAGTCAGTCACTTCAAGAATGGACAGTACACTTTTAAATATCAATATTTTACGCGATATCCGTCAGGTTTCATTTCTATTTAACAAACTTCAAATGAAATCATGAAACGTTAACAAAGCAATTAGCGAACTGGTCAATAAATTTAAAAGAACAGGATCTGTTCATGATGAGGCAAGATCTCAACATCCAGGTACCTCTCAAGAAAATGTTGAATTGGTAAGAGATGTTTTTGAAACAAATCCTAGAATGTCAACTGACACAGTATCATGTAGACTGAGCATACCAAACAACGACTGTTCTAAGTATTTTAAAATCAACATTAAAAAAAGAAAAGTTACCATATTCAAGTGCTCTATGAGTTACACGAAGAGAATTATCGAAGACGAGCCTCCATGTGCACAGAATTGATAAAAAAAAAAATCATACCAGAAACTTATTAAACCATATTCTCTTCAGCGATGAGGCGACATTCCACACATGCAGAAAGGTTAATCGACATAATTGCCGTATCTGGGCTAGTGGAAAACCAACCGAGTTCTACGAATGGGAGAGAGATTCACCCAAAGTTAATGTCTAGCTGGGTATGACAAGATCGAAGATTTACGAACCTTTTTTTCTTTTCAGAAGCTACGGTAACAGGGTCAACTTATTTTGACATGCTTCAGAAGTTTCTTGAACCCCCAGCTTCGTTCAGATGACATTCTTGATACTGCTGTCTTTCAACAAAATGGAGCTCCATGTCACTATGCAAACATCGTTCGTGCGTACCTTGATAAGCTCTTACCAAATCGCTGGATTGGACGTGGTGGAAACAGGCCAGGGGCAGCACGACAGATATCCGGATTTAACACCATTAGACTTGTTTGGGTGGTGCTTTATAAAGTCTGAGGTTTACAAAACAAGTCTTACGGACCTGAAGGATCTGCGAACCTGCATTGTCGCAGCAGTCGCTAAAATAACCCGAGATGCTTGAGAATGTGTTCCGCAATGCAGTGGACACATGAGATTTGCAAAGACACTGATGGTGCTTACGTCGAATCTTAGACTTAAGCTTGATAAATAAATATACTGTACATCTAATTATGTTACTACATTTTTATCCAAAAATATCATACTGTTATTTCAGCAAAATAGATAGGGACTATTGGACCACCCTGTATTAGAGTGGTCCATAAATCAAAAGTTGTGAAGTTGAATGTCTTCTCTCTGATATTGTTCTCCGTATTAAAAAAATCATACACCAAATTTTAGCCAAATCGGATAATTTTAAGACGTGTCACATGGAGATTTACCTGAAGATTTACTCTATAAGCCTACAGTATAATAGCGAAAATCGTAATTTTCAAATTTATCGCACTAATTTCAGTAGCCCGCTTTTTTCTAGTGGCAAGCATAATAGATGCCATATGCCACCAGCAACTCTAATTAACTCAGCAAAAGAGTCTGGGGGCAGCCCATAGATAACCTTGGCGGAAGGACGTAACGTTTCGAAAACTTTTCTTGTTCACAGGTAAGTTTCATTACAATGGCTAGTACTTCAAAAGCAGTGACTAGCAAAGTGACCGAAGTTTGGCTTATTGGTGTACCAGCCGACCAAATTTGTAATGTGATTCCTATTACATAGGTCAGACGGGAAAGGATTTGCAAACGCGTGTAAAACAGCATCAATATTCCGTTAGAACGGGACAGTTGTCCAGTGCCCTTTTTATCCATTTGTCAGAGTTATCCCATTGTATTGATTGGAATAATGCTTCAGTTTTGTTTCAGTCTAGCAATATTGTTAATAGAAATATTCTTGAGTCTGCTATAATTCAACTTACAAATAACTTTACATGAGTAAAGGTCTGTTTCAACTCGATCCCGTTGCTCTGAATTCCTTCAAAATGGATTTAAACAAGAAGGGC
This sequence comes from Bathynomus jamesi, assembly GCA_023014485.1. NCBI lineage: Eukaryota > Metazoa > Arthropoda > Malacostraca > Isopoda > Cirolanidae > Bathynomus > Bathynomus jamesi. Next base: position 881,815 of record JAJOZX010000341.1, on the reverse strand, counting down.
AGGCTGCTAAACCTTTGGTAAAAAAAAATTTGTGTTGTCTCTTTTTCCTTATACAGTAAATTTGTACGCTTTTCTTACAATTTTATTTTTCAATTTATTGTTGTATGCGTATTTCTTATACAGGGTGTACATAAAGTCAGGATCTATTTTTGTGAAATAATTATTTTTTTCTATTTTTCTTTTCAGAAGCCCTTAGAATGAATACAGAAGAGCGTGTGGCAATAGTAATTTGGCGAATCGAGGGAAAGAAATACAATGACATCAGAGAGAAGTTTAGAAGGAGATTTCTTAAGGCGGGGCCAATAGACAAGACAATACGAAAATTGGTGAACAAATTTAAACGAACGGGATCTGTAAATGATGAAGCAAGATCAGGACGACCGTGTATGTCAGATCTTACCGTGAATGCAGTACGCGGAATTATCACTGAGGAGCCACGTACGTCCGTTCGTGCTGCATCACACAGATTCGGCCTCCCGACGTCATCTGTGCACAAAATTCTGAAAGTTAATTTGCAGAAGAAAAGCTATCATTTGCAGGTTTTACATGATTTACACGAGGAAGATTTCCCTCGACGAAGTGCTGTGTGTGCTGATCTCGTAGAACAAATCTGGAGTGATAATTTAATGAACAACATTCTCTTTAGTGATAAAGCCACTTTCCATACGTGTGGAAAAGTAAATCGCCATAACTGTCGAATTTGGGCAGATGAAAGACCGAATGATTTCGTCCAAAATTGGGAAAGAGACTCACCTAAAGTTAATGTCTGGATGGGTTTAACAAAATCTAAGGTTTATGGTCCTTTTTTCTTTGCTGAAGCTAGAGTTACGGGGCTTATTTATTTGGACATGTTGCAGCAATTCCTTGAACCTCAGCTGATTGGGGATAGGATTGTTAGTACCGTCGTCTATCAACATGATGGTGCTCCTTGTCACTATGCCAAAATTGTTCAGGATTATCTAAATGGACGTTTTCCAAATCGCTGGATCGGACGCGGAAGCAACAGACCTTGGCCAGCGAGAACACCAGATTTAACCCGTTTAGATTTCTTTGCATGGGGCTTTATCAAATCGCACGTCTATCAGACGAAGATTACGAGTCTTGAAAACTTACGTACACGTATACGAACTGCTGCAGATAACATAACCCCGCAAATGCTCCAGAATGTGTTTAGAAATGCTGCGGAACGATTTGAGCTGTGTAGGGATACTGATGGGCGTCACGTCGAATCCTACTCTTAATTATTTAATAAATGTTACCACTTTATCATTTTAGGATTGAATTCCATATAATTTCCAAGTGCTTCACAAAAATAGATCCTGACTTTATGTACACCCTGTATATATATATATATATATATATATATATATATATATGTATGTATATGTATATATGTGTATATGTGTACATGTATGCATTTCTTATATATATATATATATATATAATTTTTTTTTTATATCATTCAGGCATCAGTTGTAATTTTTTCCAATTTATATTTATTTTTATTTCTGTATTCTTTTGTGACCTTTGCGTCATTCAGACAATAACTATAAAAACCTTTGGTAATTTTTCCCTTATGTGTGTATATATAATATATATATATATATATATTATATATATATATATATATAATATATATTCTTTATATATGGCTTATATACGTATGTCGTATATATATCCTATATATGTCGTATATGTTCTTATAGTTCTTTATATATCATTTAGGCATCATTTTGTTTCCCAGTTCATATTTATTTGTACTTTTTTATTCTTTTGTGACCTATGTATGATTCAGACAATAACTACAAAAACCTTTGTTAATTTTTTCCCTTATATATTTGTGTTTCTCTTACAATTTATGTTTCAATTTATTTTATAGGTTTATTTCTTTATTTTATTTCTTTGTGACATACAGTATATACACCATTTTGCATCATCTAGTAAATTGATTTTAAACCTTCCAATTGAACTTGAATTTGTATCCTCCGCTTACAGTTTTTGTTTTTATCCGCAGGTTTGTCTTTATGTATTTCGGTTGTGACCTATATATCATTTAGGCATCAGTTTGTAATTTTTTTTTTATCTATTCTCGCTTCCAATTTATATTTATTTTCATTTCTTTATTCTTTTGTGACCTATGTATCACTCAGACAATAACTATAAAAAAAATGGGTTGTAAACAAGCCATTTGAATTTACGTTGAATTTCGGGCAAAGTGTTAAAATTGTCAGTTTTCCTACAAATGTATTTGCTCCTCCGACAAATTTATTTCTATACTTACTATATATATATTAGGGTGTCCCAATTTTTTTTCTTAACACGACCTGACCACTCGTGTCATGCCCGGATGTGGTTTGGGCTAAAGCATTGGCTGTGTGATTTTCAACTCGATCAGATGATATTTAGAGGTCCCGACGTTTGATGACTTTTTTTTGGTTTTCAGAATTGATCATTATGATATTGACAAGATCAAACATCAAGTTGTGGCTTCTTGAGAGGTCTCCGATAGCAGAGCTGGTTAAATCTCGATTACCAAGTAATATGGACGTGTTGCTCCTTTTCTTCTACCATCACCGCGACCAAAAGAAGACAGATTCCAACAGTGTCGAGGCTGTAATACCGGCTGTATTAGAAATCTGGGCTAGAGCCAACTCGAATCTGGCAACAACCTCCGTTCATGCCTCGACTAAACTGAAAGCTTTGGTTCAGAGGTATCGAAATTTGCATAAAAACAAGAACAAGACTGGAATGACTTACAATATGCAGCGGGATGTATTCTTGGCTGATATGGAGGATATTTTTGATGTCGCTCGCTCAGACGTTCTGGATCGGGGAGATATCCCTCTTGAAGACAAGGAATTCCTCATTTCCCAAAGGGCAGATCGACATACGAGTTACATGGGAGGTGAAGATAGAAAATATAATGCAGCCACAATGAAAAGACAGGAAAGGGAAAGAGCTCTTGAGCGGGCACACCGGCGTCAAACGAAGGAGGCTCTAGCTGTAGGAGTCACAAAAGAGGCTACCGACAGCAGTTCTAGCACATCGTCAGCTGACAGTGGAAACGAAGCCGTCACTTGTGGACTTAAACCTTCGAAAGCTCCCAAACATGACAGACTAAAAGAAAGTCTGAGTGATCTTGACCTGGCAGCAACTTGGGATCGCGAGGGCCTTTCTGTTCGACAGGCAACATCAGCGTTTGCTGCGACTGAAAAATCCCTAGCTCTCGGTCCTGACAGTGTTCCATCAAAGAGCACGGTTCACCGCTTCCGACAAAAGGCCCGTACAATGATAGGGACCAATGTTATTGGCCACCTCGAGCAGCTTCCACCTCGACTGCAGATCCACTGGGACACAAAGATACTCACTGACATCGAACAGGAGGGTAAGTCAGTCGATCGGATTGCTGTTATGGTGACTGGGGATGGTGTGGAAGAGCTATTAGGAGCCCCGAAAATAATAGACGGCACAGGACAGCAAATGGCAAGCGCAGTCCATCAAGCGCTCACCCTAGTCGGAATTGAGGACAAGATCATAGGCATGGTGTTTGACACGACGGCATCAAACACAGGGATAGTGCAAGGTGCGTGTGCGCGTTTGGAAGCGGCATTGAGAAGATCGCTTTTATGGTTTGCTTGCCGTCATCACGTTCACGAAGTGATTCTCAAGGATGTCTTCGTCGTGTGCCTAGGAACACCACCATGTCCTCAAATCCCACTTTTTAGGAGATTCAAGGAGGCCTGGCCATCAATGAACCACTGTCAGTTGGATGCATTTGACAAGGACGAGGTGGCTAAAGCCTTCATAAATGACAATGCTTGCCTTTCACAAATGCGACTTGAGGTAATAGACTATCTCCGCAATGCCCTAAGAAGTGGTAATCATCCTCGAGAGGATTATGAAGAACTTCTTCGACTGAACCTCTTGTACCTCGGAGACAACGTAGGACGTTACAAGCTTCGGCCTCCAGGGGCTTACCATCAGGCCAGATGGATGGCCAAAGCTATTTACTGCCTGAAAATAGCATTACTGCAGTCCCAGTTCTCCGAACTTCGTCTCCAAGAACTGCAAGGGGTTCGCCGTATGGCTCTCTTCGTGAGCCTTGTATACGTGCGTCACTGGCACGAGGCTCCCATCGCCATCAAATCTCCCAAAAATGACGTTAGGCTGTGCAATATTCTTGTAGGTTACCCTGACAAGGACGTTGGAAACACAGCTTACCGGGCTGTGCTCCGTCATCTGTGGTATATCTCGGAGGACTTAATCTGTCTTGCACTGTTTGATGACAGAGTTGATGACAATGAAAAGCGTAACATGACGGCTAACCTGAAAAAGCGCCCTGGGAAAGGACTCAAACGGGTCCAAGGCAAGGGACTGCAAGTGGATGGCCGTTTAAGTCCGTGGGTGACGAGTCGATCCACCACACTCTTCCAGTTTCTCCAAGTTGAGCCCACGTTCCTCACCAAAGACCCTGAAACATGGCCTACTGACGAAAACTACCGTCTGGCAGAGCCGAGCTGCAGAACTGATGGTGGTCAATGATGCAGCAGAGCGAGGCATCGCCCTCATTGAGAAATACACAAGCAAACCTCTGTGCCGTGATGAAGAAGACCTCCAGTTCCTCCTTCGAACTGTCCACTCACACCGACGGAATGTGAGCCGGAAGGGAACAAAAACGGATCTCATGAAACACGTGTTTAGTTAAAATGCATAAATGTGATGCTTTGAAATTGTTGTTTGTGTGTTAAGATTAAAATACATGTTTATTTTGTATAATCATCTTTGTGATGGAACTGTTGAGAGAAATATTTCAGTTAATTTGCCTTTCAGTTAAGAGGAGAAATAAAGTGTTCAAAGTTCGGGACCTTTAAATTTCCTTCGATCTCTCTGAAATTTTACAGGAAGACTTCTAATGGGAAACATCAAAAGAGCGCAACACGAGAGGATTTGTATCCCGAAACAAAATGTGGCCCCCTATGAGTTTGGGACACTCTAATATATATATATATATATATATACTGTATTTTTGTAACCTATATATTGTCTTGAACTCTCCTTTTACTTCAGTGTTCCTGAGGATGTCATTAGACGAAAGCGCTTGAGCACCACTTTATGTTTCTTTTCCCTTCGTGGTTTTATTCATCATAAATATTTTTCATTTCACGTGTCACTTTCGTGAAATAATATATATAGGGTGTAAAAAAGGGAGCAAGTGTAGTTTACGTCCCCTTCTAGTGCCTTCTGGTCCCCTTCTGGTTCAGAGACAACTGAGTTAGATGAGAAAGCTGGGTCAGGTTGACTCGAATTTTCTAAGGGTGACGTTTCATCGTCACCAGAAGGGCCCTGCTCGGGTGCATTGCACCAGAGAAGGGAATAACGTTTTTTATCCCACTTATCGACGAAGCATCGAGCCAAAAAATCGAAATAGAATCCGTTCTGTCGTAGGATTTCCGGGCCAATAGCTAAATCATAGCCGGGAAAATATTTTGGAGGGACTACCAAGAAACCTTTACAGATAAGAAAATTACTAAACTACAGGGCAAGTATAGTTTCCGCAAGGACGGGAATGAGATCACCATCAGCATCCCGAATGTGTGAAACGGATGGCGGCTCTCTAGAGGGAGGGTACTGCCTTTTATCCACTAAGGTGGACTGACAAGTTTGACCTTCGTCAAAATGAATAATTCCTGAAGAAGCAAAACCAAGGTGTGTGTGTGTGTATATATTTAAAATTTATGTCATTCTAAAATTTGTATCATTATAAAATCTCAAAATTACAAAATTTTAAGCTTTGCAAATACAGAATTTGAAGGACTATGAGGAATAGCAGAATTATAGGATCATAAGAATTATAAAATTATAAAATTTTTAAGATAGGTTTGCTTAACTGGTGGGTCATGCCGAAGGCAATTCTATATGTAGGTGCTGCTGAAAGCTGTGGAAGTCATTTTGAGTACGAATCAATTTTCTTTGTCCTTCCTGCGTCTTACTGGCATATGTTATGCCGTCACATATATAGCAGGAATAAATTACTTTTTCTTTTTTAAAGTTTAAAAAAGCCCGCAAAAGCGTCCCCACCCCACAGAAGAAGTAAAAGCCAAAATTAAGGTCCAGGTTTTTTGAGATGCCTTGACACTATGCGTTTGAAAGATTGGAGGACATAGACAGGGAGAAAGAAGGATTGAGAAAGATTATTTCAGAGTTCACCGGCTGAATAAATGAAAGATTGAAAATACCGATTAACCCTTGCGTGAGAAAGTGTAGAATGTCTGGTGCTGCGTGCTCTCCTAAAAGGAGATGGCACGCAGTAAGAGAGTTCAGAAGGGCAGTGTCCGTTATAATAGCGACAGTAAAGAGAGAGTGAGGCAACATTCCGGCGAAAAGAGAGGGATTGAAGACAGTCATTAAGAGGAGCGGAATTGATAAGACAAAAAGTCTTTAATACCACCCGGTCAAGTACCGCTGTGTGGGTTGAGCTACCCCCATACATGAGAAACATATTCCATACAGAGGCGGAGACAGAGACAGCAAATGAGTTGGGGTGAAGAAACTGCGAAGACGGTACAGCACACCAAACCTCTTAGAACCTGTTTTAGAAAGAGAGTATATGTGATATTTCAAGGAACGATCACAAGAAAAGGAAACACCAAGAATATTATGAGAAGCGGAAGGATTGAGTTGTCTATTGTTGAAGGTAAGGGGATAGTCATGTGGAAGATTGTGACGAATAGACAGATAGAGGAACTGAGTTTTTGAGCCATTGAAAGCCACAAGGTTTTCTATGCCCCAATCAAAGATAGCAGACATATCAGAAGTCAAGTGTTCCATAGACGTCTTCATGAAGCATGGATTGAATGTTGAGAGGAACGCTTTGTGAAGCGGGTAGAGAAGTGAAGAGTGGAATCATCGGCATAAGCGTGACTAGGAAAGGAAGTGCGAAATAAAAGATCATTAATAAATAAAAGGAAAAGAGTGGGTGACAGGACAGAACCCTAAGGAACACCACTGATGGTAGCTTTAGGAGGAGAACAGTGACCATCTACAACTGCAGTTATAGATCGGCCAGGAAGGAAATTAGAGGTGAAGGCACAGATAGAAGAAGGATAGAAACCGAAGGAGAACAGTTTGGAAATTAAAGATTTGTGCCAGACTCTATCAAATGCTTTCGATATGTCTCCCACAATAGCAAAAGTTTCACCAAAATCCCTAAAGGAGGATGACCAAAAGTCAGTGTGATATGCAAGAAGAGCGCGAGTTGAGCGTCCCTTGCGAAACCAACACTTCCGATCCGAAAGATGATTGTGAGAAGAAAGGTGTTTAAGAATCTTCCTATTAAGGATATATTGAAAAACTTCAGAAAAGCAAGAAATCAAAGCAATTGGACGATAGTTGGAGCGTTGAGAGAGGACACACTTCTTTGGGAAAGGCTGAATGTAAGCGAACTTCCAGCAAAAAGGAAAAGTATCAAATGAGAGACAAAAACGAAAGTGTTTGCCTAAGCACGGCCACCATCAGTGTTTGCCTAAGCACGGCCACCATCAGTGTTTGCCTAAGCACGGCCACCATCAGTGTTTGTCTACGCACGGCCACCATCAGTGTTTGCCTAAGCAGGAACAACATCAGGACTGTACGCCTTCCTAGAGTTGAGTCCAGATAAGGCAGAAAGAACATCTTTGGAAGAAGTTGTAATTTCAGACATAATAATGTCAGAGGGAGCAAGAGATGTAGCAACAGCACCGTAATCGTCCAAGGTTGAGTTGGAAGTGAAAGTGTGAGCGAAGGGTTCAGCTTTGTCAGGCTTCCATGATGCATCCATGTTGGGAGACTACGTATGGTCGCTGATCAGAAAGGATAAGAATGTTCATACGCGGAAGTCGCGTTTTCAGTGCATTTTTAAGGAACGCACACTGCATAACGAGGCTTGTTATTCTCTTATCGGTTCTCCTCATGATATATATTATATCCTTTGCACCATTTTGGTTTGTCAAACAATTTTAGCTCAATAAACATTAATTTCCAATAGTGTTTTTATTTTCAGAAAATATTTATGTTAGCATTCTTTATATACTTTGCCATATGAAAAGTGTGAAAAACTATATTTTTGAAACGGTTGATGATAGAGCAAAACCAATATCATTTTTGGAATCAGCGCCCAGAATTCATTAAGAAACGACAGAAAAAGCACAATAAACAGAAATTTTTTGAAATTTTGTTACCCAGTGTTATCAATTTAAAACTAATTAATTATCAATTTAAAACTAAAGATAGAATCTCTGGATCCAGAGGATCAAGTCATAATAGACTACTATCCACAAATATGTTACACTCTATATCTATTTATAACCGACATGCAAATATATCACAACCATATACATTATAATATATATACTTTTTAGGGAAAGTGTAGGTGTGGCTGTAAAGACTGTACAGTAATGTAGAAATGTGTGTGCACCCATTTTGGTTCTCCCATTTAAAAGTGTTTGTGGAGCAAGTGAAGCTCATGAGTTTTTCAATACCTCACAGTACTATGGGGAGCACCGCTCGGCAGAGGAATCTCTTTAAATGGGGTGTGTAAGGTCAGAGAGTATCCCCTAACCCAAGATGCTGGCTCCCTATATCCCAACAACACTTGTGTTGAGCTGTGGGATCTATCACCACAAAGCCTTAATTTTACTACCTTAAACAATACCCAATCTATCAACATATGCGTCCAATCGACTTTCAAAACATGTTTATAGACGTGCTACTAATTACTTCTACCGGCAAACTACTTCAGCTATTTACTATTCTATGCGTAAAAATTTTTTTGGCAACTGTTGTCTCGAACCTTCTACTTGTCAACTTACACCCGTTATTTCTAGTCCTGTTATATTGAGATATTTCGATAAAGCTATCTCTGTCTACGTTATCAAACCCATTCATAATTTTGAAAACCTGGATTAGATCACCCCTTAGCCTCCTAGTCTCGAGTATAGTCAATTTTAACTCTTTAAGCCTATCCTCGTCCGACTTTGACCTAAACAACGGATTCATCTTAGTTGCTCGTCTTTGAACTCTTGCGATTTTGTCTATATCTTTGCGCATATGCGGATTCCAAAATTGGATCGTGTACTCCAAATGGGGTCTAACTAATGATTTATAAAGAGGAACTATAATATTTCGCGATTTGTGCTCAAAATTTCGAGCTATAAAACCTAACACTTTGTTCGCTTTATTGGCCGCTGCTGTACTTTATGTTGCTACTTTTATGTCACCAATGACTATAACTTCTAAATATTTTTCCTGCTCTACGCTTGTTAACTCCTTCCCTGACATAATATACGAAAAATTACCGTTACGCGAACCTATATGTAAAATTTTGCACTTATAGATGTTAAATCTCATTTGCCATGTGACTGACCAATCAACGATTTTATTCAGACCTTCCTGGAGTTTACCTCTCTCTTCGTCATTAATCACCCTAACACCCAGCTTCGTGTCATCCGAAAACTATGAAACTGTACTGAAGAGGCCGACAACTAAATCGTTAATATATATAAGAAAAAGCAAGGGGCCCAATACAGAACCCTGAGGAACGCCACTCGCTACATTAGCCCTCTGTTTCCTACCTCGCAAACACTCTTCTAGCCAATTTATTACTACACCCCTGATTGCTTGAGCCTTAGTTTTTCCAATGAGTCTCTTGTGCGGTACGGTGTCAAACGCGTTTTGAAAATCCAAATACACTACATCAACCGCCCGATGACTGTCGTAAAATTCAATCACGCTTTGAAAAAATTCTAAAAGATTAGTTAAGCAAGATTTTTTCCTCCTAAAGCCGTGCTGCGTATTTCTAACTAAGTTATACAATTCTAAGTGTTCGACTATACGATCCCTAATTATTGATTCCAGCAGCTTACCTACAACAGACGTTAAACTGATTGGCCTATAATTTCCCGCCGCACCTTTATCGCCTTTCATAAAGATAGGTGTTACGTTTGCTAACTCGAAATTATCTGGTACGCACCCTTCACAAATAGACGCATTAAAAATCTTTGTTAGCGGCAAAACAATGCTATCTTTTAATTCTTTAAGTTGATGGGATATATGGAATCCGGCACCGGGGATTTACGCATTTTCATTTTATCAATATATTGCATTACCTCCCCTTCACTAACCACAATATTATCCAAAATGCTACCATTATCAAAAGGTATAATGTCTATCACCTTAGGGAGATTCGTTACATCTTCTATAGTAAAAACTGACGTAAAAAATTCGTTTAGCAAGGTAGCTATTTCTTTGTTTTCAGAAACTAGATCTCCTTTAACATTTTTCAACGGCCCCAAGGCACTTTTTACTGGATTTCTATTGTTGACGTATTGAAAGAGTCGCTTCGGGTTTTCTTTACCGTCACGGCCTATGGAAATTTCAAATTCGCGCTTGGAATTTTTTATTACACTTTTCTCTTCACGCCTTAGAGATATGTAGGTGTTTCGTAACCACAAATTGTCTTTATCGCACTTATGTAGCCTATGAGCCCTATATCTACTCTTTATAATGTCTCCTACTCTAGAAGTAAACCATAAGGGCTTGTTGTTTAATTTCGCACGCTTAATTTGGTGCGGTACACATTCCTCATTTATAGTCTTAAACACTCTTTCAAACGAGTCCCACATTAGTTTTGCGTTGGAGATCCCTACTACATTTTCCCAATTGACGTGTGACAATTTATTTCGAAATTTACAAAAGTTTGCGTGCTGGAAGTTAGGAATTTTATTCGAGTTAGCTGGTTTCGAGTGACTTACTGAGAGGACAAACTCTACCATATAGTGATCGCTATTCCTTAACGGTTCCATTACTTGAAGATCAGTGATTAGCATATCATCCGTAGTTATTACTAAATTTAAAATACTGTCCAACCTCGTAGGTTCCCCAACCTTTTGAATAAGAAAGCTATCCTCGGGAAAATTAAATAAACGATTACCTTCCGCGTCTCCCTGCATTGTATCGTAATTCACGTCGGTGCAATTAAAGTCACCCATAACTAAAGCCTGCTCACTCCCTCTTATTCTCTTTAGTTCACGATATAACGCTTCGTCCGTATCAGCTGTTTGATTAGGGGGGCTATATATAACCGCAACAAGCTTGAAATCGTTCAATTTAATTTCTGCTATTGTCGAATCTATCGGTTCTGGAATTGTGTGATTTACTTCTATAACGTTCGCAATATTATCTTTGATATACAACATAACACCGCCTCCTCGCCTACCTATTCTGTTTGTAACAAAAAGTCTATAACCTTTAATTTGATACTCCCCTACAAAGTCACGTGTTTCATTGCTAAGCCACGATTCATTTATCGCAATTAAATCATACTCTTTACAAGCAATGAAAGCAAAAAATTCGTTTATTTTATTTCGTAGGCTACGAGCATTTAAGGATAGAACTTTCAAATTGTTTGTAATTGCGACACCTTCGCGAGCGTTGGGGAAATTTATGGAATTTACGCTTGGACCGTTCGAGTTATGGCAGACTGAAAAGAAGAGACAATATTATGAAATAGTCTTCCTAAACGCGCAGCTCCAACGTCGTTAAGATGAACTCCATCTCCAAGGAGCAAGTCCCTCCTGCCGTAGAAACTGTTCCAAAAATTCGCAAAATGCACTCATTCCTGTTGGCAAAGAGACTTTAGGTTATTGTTGATATAGGTCGCCTTGCTGTAGAAATCGCTACGTTGGATAATTCGAGGAAGTGTACCTGTTAAAACAATTTTATTAGATTTTTCCTTTAGTCGCTCTAGTAAGTCCCTGTACCTCGCCAGCAGTTCTTCCGATCTAGAATTTAAAACTTTATTAGTACCGACATGAATAACATACGTTATGTCCTCGGAGGTACCGTCTTAAAATGGTCAACACTATTAGTTATATCCTCCACCCTTGCACCAGGGTAGCAGTAACGGCACCTACGACGAGTGTTTCTCGCACAGAATTCCTCGAGCTGCCATCGAACAATGGAATCGCCAACGAGTCGTATTTCCGGTTCATCAGCATCTACGAAACCTAAAAAAGACAACGTATTGTTTGTTATTACTGGTAGACATGTCTTAGGTTTTCTCAATGGGGCTCCATTACGCACTCGAATGAAAGGTTGGGAACTAGGGGAAGAGAGGGGGCTATTAGTACTATTTATATTATTAGTAGAAACTACGGCAGGATGGGTCGTACCTGGAGTCTCAAGCAGTGGCGGCTCGTGACTAAAAATTTAGCGGTGCTGTCTCTAAGAATGGGCTGAAATAATTACTGAAATAAAAGGATGAGCATTGAGCAATGAATAAAAGTTTCAAAAGTTATTGAAAAAGTTAATCAGTGAGCTCATCCTTATATTGTTCTTGATTATTTCAATTGTAAATAAAAATTTAGGGGTGCTGCAGTTCCGCAGTGCCTACCGAGGAGCCGCCACTGGTCTCAAGGGATTCTAATTTTGCCGTCAGGAGCATCCCCCTTTCTTCATGGCTTACTCTGGCCTCCCTCTCACGTTCTAACTCGTTCCTTAGCACTTCCATGCTTGAGCACCACCTGCAAACAAACTGTTCATTATTATTAGCCATTGTAAACGCGTAAGCGGCAAATTTCCCTTCACAGCGACTGCAAGTACTTGCCGGGGGTGCCATGCTCTTAATTGGTTAAAAAACAAAACACAAAAAAACAAAAAACGAGCGTTTGGAAATTAATAAATTACAACGTAGGTCTCCCTCGTGCTTATTGTGGCGTCACCTGCGCAAACCCGCAAAAATGTCCTTGAAACGCAGACATAGGTTCTTGTAGCACAATTTTATACGAAATGAATATATAATTAAGCTAACGACGAAAGATCTGTAAAAGTAAAAGTATTAAATGAAACTTATCTGTCCGGTATTCGACCGACTTTTTTCCTTTTTTTAACACGGTGGGTGACCACACTCTACCTCATCTCCCGAAAGAAGGGAAAATGAACCTTATGAAACCTCGTTTTATGATAGATTTGAAAAACAAACAATGCAAGCCACGTGCACAAGCCTTGGTTTAATCAAATAATATAGTAATGAATAAAGTCAATAAATGAAATATATTCGTTAATGAATGATTAGTAACACTAGGTAATTTAGTTAAGAATGGACCAAACACTATTTTTTTAAAGACACTTCAACGAAAACCACTTATTCAATTGGTAACACTGGAGACTCGATAAAACACGTCTGTTGACAAGGAAAGACTGATCACATATTATACATATATTATATTATATTTTATATATATATATATTATATATATATTATATATATAATATATATATACATATATATATTATATATATATTATATATATAAATATATATATATATATATATATATTATATATATAATATATTATATATATATATATATACAGGGCTATTCAAAATGATTCACCTGATTTCAAATGAGAATATTTTTTAATGTTACAAATACAGTGATTTGTGATACATCAACCTAAATAAAAGCTGTCCAAATTTTGTCTCTCACCTCATAAATGCTCTATGTGATTTCCCCTAGTTACACGAGCAACGTCGACACGATAGTCGAATTCCTCCCATACTCGCTCCAGCATGTCCGTTGTCACTGTCTCTACGGCAGTAACAATGCGAGTTCGGAGCTCATCCAAAGATCTGGGCAACGGTGGCACGTACACAGTATCCTTAACGTACCCCCAAAGGAAGAAGTCGCACGATGTAAGATCCGGCGACCTAGGGGGCCAGCTGTGGAGCGCCAAGTCATGGGGCCCATTGCGACCAATCCAACTGCGAGTGAGCACTTCGTTGAGAAAACGGCGAACATCCAAATGCCAATGAGGCGGCGCCCCATCTTGCTGGAAAATGTAGTCGCCGGAATCTTCGTTCAATTGGGGAAATAACCAGTTCTGCAGCATATCCAGATAGGAGTGACCAGTCACTGTGTTTTCCATGAAAAAGAAGGGGCCGTAAACCTTTGCCCGGGAAATGGCACAGAAGGTGTTAACGTTAGGTGAGTCGCGCTCGTGCTCGATTGTTGCATGTGGTTGTTGCGTGCCCCATATGCGAAGGTTGTGACGGTTCACCTTGCCACTTAAATGAAAAGTTGCTTCGTCACTGAACACCAGGCGGGGAGCAAATTCGTCATCCTCCATAGCCTCCTGCATAAGATCGCAAAAGTTCTGTCGTTTTAACTTGTCCCCCGGCCGTAGAGCCTGCAACAGTTGCAACCTGTATGGCTTCATATGCAAGCGCCTTCTCAAAACACGCCAAACAGTCGTCTGAGGAAGTCCCAATTCTTGACTGGCGCGGTTTGTTGATTTCCTCGGGCTACGTTGGAAACTCTCTCTCATTCTTTGCACATTATCCTCAGACACGCGGGGTCGTCCTGTGGACTTGCCTTTACACAAACATCCAGTTTCCTCGAACTGCCGATATCACCGACGGATGCTCTGAGCACCCGGTGGATCTGTTATGAAACGTCGACGAAACTCACGCTGCACTGTGACTACCGATTTACAGCTCGAAAACTGCAACACACAAAATGCCTTCTGCTGTGCGGACGCCATTTTCACACTGACTGTTTGTTGCTAGGCTAGGCCACGGTTTGACTTTGGAGCCCTCTCGCGGTCATCTAGTAAAACTCGCAGATCTCCTCTTTCATGTGGTGTATGGCCAGTTGATGCACGGTTGATAGGTACGGAAGTATTCTCAGTTGAAATCGGATGAATCAATTTGAATAGCCCTGTATTATATATATTTTATATATATATATATATATATATATATATATATATATATATATATATATATATATATATATATATATATATATATATATATATATATATATATAATATATATATAATATATATAAATATATATAATATATATATATATATATATTATATATATATTATATATATAATGTTATAATGTTATAATGTTTCAGACCAACAAAGACCCTAGGATCCACTCATGGCTGGTCTACCTAACTGTGTTCGTAATTGTTTATTCTGTATGTCCTCCGTGGTGGCGGAGGAGACCTACAATTTTACGTGGGCTCCGAACCACAAGAACATAAGAAATTTATGTAACAACTGCCTGTACATTAGGGTGGCCCACTTTTCAATTTTTTTTAAAAGTATAGGTTATCGTAGTTTTTCCCATTATTTGGCACTATACTAGCACATTGGTACCATTTTTACAAAAATTTATCAATATTTAGGGGTCTCGCATCGACCTTGAAATTACGAGTTTTTTTTTTTAAATGCGTACCTTTTAACTTTTTACTGAATCAAGATAAATCATTAAGTAGGGATGTTTTCTGAATCCTCTTGATGAGAGAAGTCGTTGTGCCTGTATACAGGTAATACCAATGTGCTAGTATAGTGCCAAATAATGGGAAAAACCACGATCACCTATACTTTTCAAAAAAATCAGCAAACAGCAGACAAATAAGGAAGAAAGAAACAATAACTTAAACAATCACTTGTGCATTGTAGTGACCACTATCACACGTCACTGGCTGCAACGTTGTCCCTCTGTGCTATGTCATCGTGGCGAGTGAAGACTTCTTGAAGTCGCCGAGCTCTTTCCGGTTCTTTTCCACCACTTGCAGAAGATCCTGCAGCTGTGCCTCGTCCTTTGTGACCGTGTTTGCATAGTCTTGTATCAGTTGGACTCATCTTTCAGCGACGTCATTGGTGACCTGGAGATTAGAGATCACATCCTTCAGACGACAAAAGTCCTCGTTCTCGTCCCACTTATCAGTTGGCAGGGTGAGCCACGAAGACCCATACATCTTCAGACCTGCAAATAAGAACCAGGAGGACTCGTCGATCAGGTCGGGGAGTAGCGTCATCTCGTCGACTGAGACGTTCTCGTATGTGAAGTCTTTGGGTACAGGGAGGTGGGACAGCTTCTCTGTCATCTGTTGCTTCACAGTGCCATCCACCTTGTTGCTGCATAGAGCGAAGATGACGGTCTGAGGCCTCAGATACCAGAAGTGCCGCCTCATCACTGCCAGTGACGCTTCTGCCTCCTCGCGGTCCACTGCCCTATACCTCAGAAAACGCTGGTATAGTACCAGGTCATTCAACGGCGCATCAGCTGCTACAGGGGCCGCCAACCAAGCTGGTACGTACAGAAGAGCGATGAACACCACGATTCTGTGCAGTTTGTCGACCAGCTCGGCGTCGAGCTCCAGCTGCCTACTGAACATCAGTAGTTTTGTGTAGTAGATGACCTGAAACAGAATAGGCACCATTGGAAGTAAGACAGGTTAATTGGTACCCATTACTTTGTTTGCGTTATAATGAAATGAGGACCACGTTGATCGAGGTAGAAGTCAATGTCTTCTTTCTTGTCCTTGTGGGACAGCAGTCGATTCTTCTTTATATCTTCGACAGCGTCAGATGCTCCGATATCCCACAGCTTGTCCACACTGTCCGAAAACTTCTGCCGTTTTCCTCCGGCGTCAGTTTCTCGTTTTCTGCTCTTTTGGAGTAAGTGCCACTCTTTCCACAATGCCTCTAGCTTCCGTTCGCAGTTGAGCTTTGTGATTGTTTTAATGCGGGCCATGTTCCAAAACTTTAAGACGTTGTTTACGGTTTCTTTGAATGCGTCTTTCCTGTTAGCAGTGTACTGGATAACACTGAAGAAGTATTGCAAAACCTGCCGTGTTGTTGGCAATTTGCTACCACTGATGGAGGACGACGGTTGGCCAACTAAAAAAATTTCCGAGGCCGATCTTAGAGAAGGTAGCGATGTTATTTTCGCCTTTCCTCTTGATGACTCTCTATTTGTAGTTTCAAGTGTTCTTCCAGTTATTGTTGCCATCGATTTGTCCATGACAAAGGATGAGGAACTCAGACAGAATTTCAAAATGTTATGATCTGCAAAAAAAGAAATAGGTTAGGTACCTGGCACAGGCATAGCGCATTTTCTAATTACCTATATACATTATACATTCCGCCCCGGTATGGTGACTCATTTTTTTGAAAAGTATCGGTGATCGTGGTTTTTCCCATTAATTGGCACTATACTAGCACATTGGTATTACGTGTATACAGGCACAACCTTTAAACCGTTAGTCGTATGACATTGGCAGGCACACCAAACGACTTCATTCATTAAGAGGATTCAGAAAACATCCCTAATTAATGATTTATCTTGATTCAGTAAAAAGTTAAAACGTAGGCATTTTTAAAAAAAAACTAGTAATTTCAAGGTCGATGCGAGACCCCTAAATATTGATCAATTTTTGTAAAAATGGTAACAATGTGCTAGTATAGTGCCAAATAATGGGAAAAACCACGATCACCTATACTTTTCAAAAAAAATTGAAAAGTGGGCCACCCTACTGTACATTCGCAACGACCAATTTTTGCAAAACTAAATAATTATGAATTAAAAACTAATTAGTTATCGATTTAAAACTAAAGATAGAATCTCTGGATCCATAGGATGAAGTCATAATAGACTACTATCCACAAATATGTTACACTCTATATCTATTTATAACCGACATGCAAATATATCAGATCCAAAGAATCCAGTCAATTTCATTACGGTATCCATCAATACTAGTACCTTGCCAACGAAAAATAAGTCACGGTCCATATCAATTGCGGACCAAGTCAAAATTTACAACCATATATATTACAATATATATACTTAGGAGGAAAGGTGTAGGTGTGGCTGTAAAGACTGTACAGTAATGTAGAAATGTGTGTGCACCCATTTTGGGTTTCCCATTTAAAGGTGTTTGTGGGGCAAGTGAAGATCATGAGTTTTGCAATACCTCACAGTACTATGGGGGGCACCGCTCGGCAGAGGAATCTCTTTAAATGGGGTGTGTAAGGACAGAGAGTATCCCCTAACCCAAGATGCTGCCTCCCTATATCCCACAACACTTGTGTTGAGCTTTGGGATCTATCACCACAAAGCCTTAATTTTACTACCTTAAAATATACCCAATCTATCAACATATTTGTCTAATCGATTTTTAAACATGTTTATAGTAGTGATGGGACGATTAATCGGAATCGGAATCGAGAATCGGAAGACTCGAGTGTTTTTCAGGAATCGGCATCGGCATCGGAATCGTAAGAATTTGTTTACGACTTTCGATTCTTACAACGATTCTTTCTCATTTAGTGACAAAAATGAACTAATTATTAATTAAATTATCTTTTTCTTTTCAGAGCACAAATTTAATTTTCATTTGCAATTTGATTACTGATATTCTGATATTCAATATTCAAGGCTTAAATTTAGTATTTTTATTTATAGCAATTTATTCAATTCAAAAGAAGATTTTAATTTTTAGTATTTAATTATTTCATCTTGCAATACATGGCAACGTCAGATCTAACCAATGAAAGCAACTATTCCATGTTTCAATACATAATGCAATACCCATGAGACACAAAACTATAGCAGCGTGACGGCAGCTATCAATGCTAGTCCAGCCTACTTAGAAACAACATACTTTAGATCCTAGATCCGCTCATAACTCATTATAGCCTATGTAAGTAGAGTTATTGGTGCTCTTCCAATATGTGCTCTACCGCGAAACTGTGATCTACCATATTCCAATACGTGCTCTACCGTGAAACTAGCCTTATAAGGCTAACTAACGAAAATATCATGACTTAACCTAACCAATCGTTAGGTCAACTATACGCCCTTGACGATTGGTTAGGTTAAGTCGTGATATTTTCGTTAGTTAGCCTTATAAGGCTAACTAACGTACATGCTGCTAATCCGAATAATTATCTAAGGTAGATCACGTATTGGAATGTAAATTTTAAGGTAGAGCACATATTGGAAGAGCACCGAGTTATTCTATTACTGTTTTATATTTTTATAACATTTAGTTTATTTCATTAATTATATGTATTCCTTTTAGAATTAAGTAGTAAAATATTACATTTTGAGTAGGCATTAATTAATTATTAATCGTAGCGTATATTTAAGCATCGCAATTTCTTTCTCTTCCTAACAGTCCTACTCGGTAACCGTGTTCAAAAGTGTATGATATTGTAATCTTTTACTGTCTCTATTTTAATGTAATCTAATATTTTCGCCTTTTGTCTATACCCTGAGTACTTCTTATTACGTATAAACTTTTAACTTCTCAATTCTCTCTTTGTCTAAACGTGTTATCACATGCCCTCTAGGCATATGCGCGACCTTGAATCAACCTTCAGTACACCCTGTTGTCACTTCCTGTATAACCGGTTCCCTTTGTCTATTGCGCACTCATATAACCTTGATATCTTTTCCAAGTATTCCGATAGTAAATATTAAATAGTTAGTACATTTATTATATTTTTGTGTAAAAGTTAAGCTATGTAATTTCATGTGATGATTAATTCCGTATCAGAATAAGTAAATAAATTTGTCGTATAAAACTGTAATCCATTTGTATTATTAGATTGTCAACAGCCTAAATAAATAGAATTTAACGTGTCTTTCGATTACATGTGTATTATCGAACTGTCATTAGAATAATTTCCATAACATTTATTATCCATTTTGAATTTTCATATTTAATGCCTAGTCCTTGTATTTATTAGCAGCAAAATTATAGAGTTTAATAGTTATCGTTCTTTCATTTATCCAGCCATATTAGCCTTCTATAAAAATTAAATAGATTAAACTTTACTGAGTCAGATCAAATAATTATATAAATTTTAATAACAGGCTACCACCCAATAGCCATAATGTAACTAATATTACAATGTCCTCATTTTGTTTTTAATTTATTTTCAGATTGAGCCCCACTATGGCAAGCAGTCAACATACAAGTAGCAATGATATGGCTGCTTATTGTCATATTCTTAAACCAAAAAGCTTAGCATGGAAATTATTCAAAATTAATGAGAAAGATCAATCAAAAGCAATATGTCAATTATGCAATGTTCAAATATCCAGAGGATCCAAAGTTGGTTACTTTCCAACAACTAATATGCTTAAACACTTAAGTACTAAACATAACAAAGAATTAAAAGAAGAGGAGGAGAAAGAAAAGAAAAGAACTCTTCCTGTTAATGTTTCATCAAATAAAAAACTAAAAACCTCCATGGAATGTTCTAAACAACCAACATTACAAGAAGCGATAAATAAACATAAAATTTGGGATGTAAATGACCATAGAGCACAAAAAATTCATAAACTTATTGGAGAAATGATAGCAGTGGATTTGCAACCATTTTCCATTGTAGAAGATATTGGGTTTATAAGGCTCCTGAATCATATGTGCCCAAACTATCAAATCTCTTCTAGGAAATATGTAAAAGAACATATTGTGCAAGATATATATACAGGTGTGAGAAACAAATTACAAGATAAGATTAACATAGCAACACATTTATCTTTTACAAGTGATGGATGGGTTGCTAGTACAGCAAATACCTCATTTTTAAGTTTAACAGCTTATTGGATTACTGATAACTACGAACAAAAAAGTGCTGTCCTTAGAGTTTCGCCATTTAATGTATCACATACAGCATCTAATATCAGTGAATGCCTACGCGCCACCATGAATCAATTTAAAATTCCTGATGATAAGATACATGTTATTGTAAGAGATAATGCAGCTAATATTGCTGCAGGAGTTGCACAAGCAGAATTTCAGTCTTTGCCTTGTTTTCTACATACTTTACAGTTAGTCCTCAATGATGCCATCTTTGAGCAAAGATATGTGAAAGACATAATATCAGTATGCAAGCAAATCGTTGGGCATTCCAATCACTCACCTGCGGCATTTGCAAGATATGAAGAATATCAGAGTAGATTTAATTTACCACAACACAAATTCATTCAAGATATACAAACTAAGTGGAATAGTCAGTATTGTATGCTTTCAAGAATTCTTGAACAAAAAACTGCTATTATTTCATACTGCAGTGATCATTCAAAACCAGCATGTTTAGAAACAAATCAATGGAAAGTTTTGGAAAAATTGCTGAAAATACTAAAACATTTTGTTGATTGCACAAATTTTTTAAGTGGCAGGGAGGCAATTGCCTCAGCCATCATCCCAAACATGAAAGTCATTTGTCATTTTTTTGAAAAAGGTGAAGAAAAAGGACTGTTTGGGGGACTTGGCTCAACATTATCAGCATGGAAAGCTTCTGTTAAAAAGAGATTTAGCACATACTTCAATGATAAGAACCTTATACTTGCAACCTATCTTGATCCACGCTTTAAACATACATTCCTTGAAGATGAATATAATAACCAAAATGTTGAAGAAATTCTTAAGCAGTGGATGATTGAAGATATATACTCTGCAAATAATAGCAAATCTGTTACTACTCCCATGTCTCAGGTTTCAGACTCTTCTGATATATCAGCAGATGATAAAAGTCAATTAAGTGATGCTGAAAATGATTTTAACTTTAGTTTTACAAGTTGTTTTTCAGAGTTTAAAGAGAAAAAGAAATTGGCGAAAGGACACAAAGAACCCAATCCCAAAGCAAAAAAGGACTCTTTAGGTGAAAAGGTTAGAGATGCCATAAAAGCAGAAATGATTCGATACCAAGACTTAAAAATGATTAAAAATGAAGAAAGTCCATTACAGTGGTGGATGGCAAATAAAGATAGCTTTCAAAATATGGCTGTTCTTGCTAGGAAATATTTATGTGCAACACCTTCTTCTGTGGAGAGTGAAAGACTATTTAGTGTTGGAGGTACAATTTATTCTCCAAAAAGAAACAGAATGCATGCAGAAACAGGAGAAATGTTAATGTTTTTACATTATAATTTAAGGGTGATGACTTTTGATTATAAATAATATATAACTTAGTTTTCATTATTCATTTGCTTTTGTAGCCTTCTAAAATTGTTTTAAATAAGGTGGGAAATTTGTTTAAATAAAGTAAGAATTGCATTGTAAGCTTAGAAGGAATAAAGGATTACAAATTATACAGGGTGGGCCGTAAGTTTCCATACATAGGAAAATTTAAATTATGGTCTTCACGTGCGTCGGTATTTGGATCAGCAGTTTCCGGATGCTTGGATTGGTCGGCGTGGTCCTGTGGAGTGGCCTCCCAGATCCCCAGATCTCACCCCCCTTGATTTCTATCTTTGGGGGCACTTGAAGGCCATGGTGTATCAGGAAAAGATACGAGACATAAATCATCTAAAGGAACGTATCACCAACGCCATTACAAGCATAACGTCAACTGTGCTAATGCGTGTTCATCAACAGTGGAGAACACGTATTGAAATGTGTTTTCAAAACAATGGCAACCATGTAGAGCATATTATATAAATAAAAATGGTTGTCCATAAAAAAATGTTTATTTTTCCTATGTATGGAAACTTACGGCCCACCCTGTAGTTCAATTGTAATTATTAAAGGAAAAATTTTAAAATGTTTCTTTAATAAGATTAAATTTAACAGATATATTTGTTTCTTATATTTACAACCTAATCAATTAGATTCTAAGGTGATATTACCATACTATTACTTTATATAGTTAGTCTTACAAATAAATAAAATAGGACTACATAGGTATAGTTTTCCGAAGAGCACCAAGTAAACTTTTATCTATAAAAATACTGAGAATCGGAATCGGCATCGGAATCGGCATCGGAATCGGGACATTTTATTAGCATCGGAATCGGAATCAGCATCGATTGAAATTTAGGTATCGTCCCATCATTAGTTTATAGACGTGCTACTAATTACTTCTACCGGCAAACTATTCCAGCTATTTACTATTCTATGCGTAAAAAAGTTTTTGGCAACTGCTGTCTCGAACCTTCTACTTGTCAACTTACGCCCGTTATTTCTAGTCCTATTATATTGAGATATTTCGAAAAAGCTATCTCTATCTACGTTATCGAACCCATTCATAATTTTGAAAACCTGGATTAGATCACCCCTTCGCCTCCTAGTCTCGAGTGTTGTCAATTTTAACTCTTTAAGCCTATCCTCGTACGACTTTGACCTAAGCGACGGAATCATCTTAGTTGCTCGTCTTTGAACTCTTTCGATTTTGTCTATATCTTTGCGCATATGCGGATTCCAAAATTGGACCGCGTACTCCAAATGGGGTCTAACTAATGATTTATAAAGTGGAACTATAATATCGCGCGATTTGTACTCAAAATTTCGAGCTATAAAACCTAACACTTTGTTCGCCTTATTGACCGCTGCTGTACTTTGTTTCGTTACTGTTAAATCACCAGTGACTATAACTCCTAAATCTTTTTCCTGCTCTACGCTTGTTAGATCTTTCTCTGACATACTATACGCAAAATTACCGTTACGCGAACCTATTTGCAAAATTTTGCACTTATCAACGTTAAATCTCATTTGCCATGTGACTGACCAATCAACGATTTTATTCAGATCTTCCTGGATTTTATCTCTATCTTTGTCATTAATCGCCCTACCACCCAGCTTCGTGTCATCCGCAAACTTTGAAACTGTACTGACTAGGCCGATATCTAAATCGTTAATATATATAAGAAAAAGCAAGGGGCCCAATACAGAACCCTGAGGAACGCCACTCGCTACATTAGCCCAACACGACTTCGCTCCATCAACGACCACCCTCTGTTTCCTACCTCGCAACCACTCTTCTATCCAATTTATTACTACAACCCTGATTCCATGAGCCTTAGTTTTTTCAATGAGTCTTTTGTGCGGCAAGGTGTCAAACGCTTTTTGAAAATCTAAATACACTACATCAACCGCCCGATGTCTATCGTAAACGTCAACCACGCTTTGGAAAAATTCTAAAAGATTAGTTAAGCAAGATTTGTTAGCCTGAATCCGTGCTGCGTATTTCTAACTAGTTTATGGAATTCTAAGTGTTCGACTATACGATCCCTAATTATTGATTCCAGTAGCTTACCTACAACAGACGTTAAACTGATTGGCCTATAATTTCCCGCCGCACCTTTATCGCCTTTCTTAAAGATAGGTGTTACGTTTGCTAACATGAAATTATCTGGTACGCACCCCTCAGAAATAGACGCATTAAAAATCTTTGTTAGCGGCACAACAATGCTATCTTTTAATTCATTTAGTTGTATGGGATATATGGAATCCGGCCTCGGTGATTTACGCGTTTTCATTTTATCAATATAGCGCATTACCCCCCCTTCACTAACCAGTATATTATCCAAAATATTACCATTATCAAAAGGTATTATGTCTATGACCGTCGGGATATTCATTACATCTTCTATAGTAAAAACTGACGTAAAAAATTCGTTTAGCAAGGTAGCCACTTCCATGTTTTCAGAAACTAGATCTCCGTTTAAATTTTTCAAAGGCCCCAAGACGCTTTTTACTGGATTTCTATTATTGCCGTATTGAAAGAATCGCTTGGGGTTTTCTTTACCGTCACGAGCTATGGAGATTTCAAATTCGCGCTTGGAATTTTTTATTACACTTTTCGCTTCACGCCTTAGAGATATGTAGTTGTTTCGTAACCACAAATTGTCTTTATCGCACTTATGTAGCCTATAAGCCCTATCTCTACTCTTTATAATGTCTCCTACTCTAGAAGTAAACCACAAGGGCTTATTGTTTACTTTCGCACGCTTAATTTTGTACGGTACACATTCCTCATTTATAGTCCTAAATACTGTTTCGAACGATTCCCACATTAGTTTTGCGTTGGAATTCCCCATTATGTTTTCCCAATTGACGTGTGACACTTTTTTCGAAATTTACTAAAGTCTGCGTGCTGGAAGTTAGGAATTTTATTCGAGTTAGCTGGTTTCGAGTGACTTACTGAGAGGACAAACTCTACCATAGTGTGATCGCTATTGCTTAACGGTTCTATTACTTGAAGATCAGTAATTAGCCTATCATCTGTAGTTATTACTAAATCTAAAATACTGTCCAACCTCGTAGGTTCCCCAACCTTTTGAATAAGAAAGCTATCCTCGAGAAAATTAACTAAACGATTACCTTCCGCGTCTCCCTGCATTGTATCGTAATTTACGTTAGCGCAATTAAAGTCACCCATAACTAAAGCTTGCTCACTACCAATTGTTCTCTTTAGTTCACGATATAACGCTTCGTCCGTATCAGCTGTTTGATTAGGGGGCCTATATATAACCGCAACAAAAAGTTTGAAATCGTTCAATTTAAGTTCTGCTGTAGTCGAATCTATCGGTTCTGGAATTGTGTACTTTACCTCTATAACGTTCGCTATATTATCTTTGATATACAACGTAACACCGCCTCTCGCCTACTTATTCTGTTTTTAACAAAAAGTCTATAACCTTTAATTTGATAATCCCCTACAAAGTCACGAGTTTCAGTGCTAAGCCACGATTCATTTATCGCAGTTATATCAGTCTTTAGAAGCAATTAAAGCAAAAAATTCGTTTCTTTTATTTCGTAGGCTACGAGCATTTAAGGATAGAACCTTCAAGTTGTTTGTAATTTCGACACCTTCGCGAGCGCAGTGGAAATTTATGGAATTTACGCTGGGACCGTTCGAGTTACGGCAGACTGAAAAGAAGAGACAGTATTATGAAATAGTCTTCCTGAACGCGCAGCTCCAACGTCATTAAGATGAAGTCCATCTCCGAGAAACAAGTCCCTCCTGCCGTAAAACTGTTCCAAAATTCGCAAAATGCACTCATTCCTGTTGGCAAAGAGACTTTATGTTATTGTTAATATAGGTCGTCTTGCTGTAGAAATCGTTACGATGGATAATTCGAGGAATTATACCTGTTAAAACAATTTTATTAGTTTTTTCCTTTAATCGCTCTAGTAAGTCCCTGTACCTAGCCAGCAGTTCTTCCGATCTAGAATTTAAAACGTTATTAGTACCTACATGAATAACATACGTTGTGTCCTCGGAGGTACCGTCTGTAAATTGGTCAACACTATTAGTTATATCCTCCACCCTTGCACCAGGGTAGCAGTAACGGTGCCTGCGACGAGGGTTTCTCCACAGAATTCCTCGAGTTGCCCTCGAACAATGGAATCGCCAACGAGTCGTATTTCCGGTTCATCAGCATCATTGAAACCTAAAACAGAAAACTTAGTGTTTGTTATTACTGGTAGACATGTCTTAGGTTTTCTCAATGGGGCTCCATTACGCACTCGAACGAAGGGTTGGGAACTAGGAGAAGAGAGAGGGCTATTAATACTATTTATATTATTAGTAGAAACTGAGGCAGGAGGGGTCGTAACTGGAGTCTCAAGGGACTCTAATTTTGCCGTCAGGAGCATCCCCCTTTCTTCAAGGCTTACTCTGGCCTCCTTCTCACGTTCTAACTCGTTCCTCAGCACTTCCAAGTTTGAGCACCACCTGCAAACTAACTGTTCATTATTATTAGCCATTGTAAACGCGTAAGCGGCAAATTTCCCTTCACAGCGACTGCAAGTACTTGACGGGGTGCCATGCTTTTAATTAGTTAAACAACAAAAAACAAAAAACAAAAAACGAGCGTTTGGAAATTAATAAATTACAACGTAGGTCTACCGCGTTTTGAAACGCAGAAACAGGTTCTTGTAACGCAAATTTATACTAAATGAGTAGTTAATTAAGCTACCGACAAAAGATCTGTAAAAGAAGAGTATTTATAACACTTATCTCTCCGCGATTCGAGCCGACTTTTTTCCTTTATTTATATATATATATATATATATATATATATATATATATATTTATGTTATTATGTTTCAGACCAACAAAGAACCTAGGATTCACTCATGGCTGGTCTATCTAACTGTGTTCGTAATTGTGTAGTGTGCATGTCCTCCGTGGTGGCGGAGGGGACCTACAAATTATGTGGGTTCCGAACCACAACGAACATAAGAAATTTTTATTGTGGGCACACTAGGGGCCAATTCGGCCCATCGAGGTGGCTCCACTATGCAACAACTGCCTGTACATTGGCAACAACCAATTTTTACAAAACTAAATAATTATCAATTTAAAACTAATTAATTATAAATTTAAAACTAAAGATAGAACCTCTGGATCCAGAGGATCAAGTCATAATAGACTACTATCCACAAATATGTTACACTCTGTATCATTTACAACCGACATGCAAATATAACAAAAGGAATCCAGTCAATTTCATCGGTATCCATCAACACCAGCACCCCGCCAACCAAAAGTAAGTCACGGTCCATATCAATTGCGGACCATGTCAATTTACAACCATATACATTACAATATATATAATTAGGAGGAAAAGTGTAGGTTGGCTGTAAAGCTGTAGATGTAACGTAGAAATGTGTGGGCACCCATTTTGGGTCTCCCATTTAAAGGTGTTTGTGGGGCAAGTGAAGATCATGAGTTTTTCAATACCTCACCGTAATATGGGGGGCACCGCTAGGCAGAGGAATCTCTTTGAATGGGGTGTGTAAGGACAGAGAGTATCCCCTAACCCAAGATGCTGCCTCCCTATATCCCACAACACTTGTGTTGAGCTTTGGGATCTATCACCACAAAGCCTTAATTTTACTGCCTTAAACTATACCCAATCTATCAACATATGCGTCTAATCGATTTTTAAACATGTTTATAGACGTGCTACTAATTACTTCTACCGGCAAACTATTCCAGCTATTTACTATTCTATGCGTAAAAAAGTTTTTGGCAACTGCTGTCTCGAACCTTCTACTTGTCAACTTACGCCCGTTATTTCTAGTCCTATTATATTGAGATATTTCGAAAAAGCTATCTCTATCTACGTTATCGAACCCATTCATAATTTTGAAAACCTGGATTAGATCACCCCTTCGCCTCCTAGTCTCGAGTGTTGTCAATTTTAACTCTTTAAGCCTATCCTCGTACGACTTTGACCTAAGCGACGGAATCATCTTAGTTGCTCGTCTTTGAACTCTTTCGATTTTGTCTATATCTTTGCGCATATGCGGATTCCAAAATTGGACCGCGTACTCCAAATGGGGTCTAACTAATGATTTATAAAGTGGAACTATAATATCGCGCGATTTGTACTCAAAATTTCGAGCTATAAAACCTAACACTTTGTTCGCCTTATTGACCGCTGCTGTACTTTGTTTCGTTACTGTTAAATCACCAGTGACTATAACTCCTAAATCTTTTTCCTGCTCTACGCTTGTTAGATCTTTCTCTGACATACTATACGCAAAATTACCGTTACGCGAACCTATGCAAAATTTTGCACTTATCAACGTTAAATCTCATTTGCCATGTGACTGACCAATCAACGATTTTATTCAGATCTTCCTGGATTTTATCTCTATCTTGTCATTAATCGCCCTACCACCCAGCTTCGTGTCATCCGCAAACTTTGAAACTGTACTGACTAGGCCGATATCTAAATCGTTAATATATATAAGAAAAAGCAAGGGGCCCAATACAGAACCCTGAGGAACGCCACTCGCTACATTAGCCCAACACGACTTCGCTCCATCAACGACCACCCTCTGTTTCCTACCTCGCAACCACTCTTCTATCCAATTTATTACTACAACCCTGATTCCATGAGCCTTAGTTTTTTCAATGAGTCTTTTGTGCGGCAAGGTGTCAAACGCTTTTTGAAAATCTAAATACACTACATCAACCGCCCGATGTCTATCGTAAACGTCAACCACGCTTTGGAAAAATTCTAAAAGATTAGTTAAGCAAGATTTGTTTAGCCTGAATCCGTGCTGCGTATTTCTAACTAGTTTATGGAATTCTAAGTGTTCGACTATACGATCCCTAATTATTGATTCCAGTAGCTTACCTACAACAGACGTTAAACTGATTGGCCTATAATTTCCCGCCGCACCTTTATCGCCTTTCTTAAAGATAGGTGTTACGTTTGCTAAATGAAATTATCTGGTACGCACCCCTCAGAAATAGACGCATTAAAAATCTTTGTTAGCGGCACAACAATGCTATCTTTTAATTCTTTTAGTTGTATGGGATATATGGAATCCGGCCTCGGTGATTTACGCGTTTTCATTTTATCAATATAGCGCATTACCCCCCTTCACTAACCAGTATATTATCCAAAATATTACCATTATCAAAAGGTATTATGTCTATGACCGTCGGGATATTCATTACATCTTCTATAGTAAAAACTGACGTAAAAAATTCGTTTAGCAAGGTAGCCATTTCCATGTTTTCAGAAACTAGATCTCCGTTTAAATTTTTCAAAGGCCCCAAGACGCTTTTTACTGGATTTCTATTATTGCCGTATTGAAAGAATCGCTTGGGGTTTTCTTTACCGTCACGAGCTATGGAGATTTCAAATTCGCGCTTGGATTTTTTATTACACTTTTCGCTTCACGCCTTAGAGATATGTAGTTGTTTCGTAACCACAAATTGTCTTTATCGCACTTATGTAGCCTATAAGCCCTATCTCTACTCTTTATAATGTCTCCTACTCTAGAAGTAAACCACAAGGGCTTATTGTTTACTTTCGCACGCTTAATTTTGTACGGTACACATTCCTCATTTATAGTCCTAAATACTGTTTCGAACGATTCCCACATTAGTTTTGCGTTGGAATTCCCCATTATGTTTTCCCAATTGACGTGTGACACTTTATTTCGAAATTTACTAAAGTCTGCGTGCTGGAAGTTAGGAATTTTATTCGAGTTAGCTGGTTTCGAGTGACTTACTGAGAGGACAAACTCTACCATAGTGTGATCGCTATTGCTTAACGGTTCTATTACTTGAAGATCAGTAATTAGCCTATCATCTGTAGTTATTACTAAATCTAAAATACTGTCCAACCTCGTAGGTTCCCCAACCTTTTGAATAAGAAAGCTATCCTCGAGAAAATTAACTAAACGATTACCTTCCGCGTCTCCCTGCATTGTATCGTAATTTACGTTAGCGCAATTAAAGTCACCCATAACTAAAGCCTGCTCACTACCAATTATTCTCTTTAGTTCACGATATAACGCTTCGTCCGTATCAGCTGTTTGATTAGGGGGCCTATATATAACCGCAACAAAAAGTTTGAAATCGTTCAATTTAAGTTCTGCTGTAGTCGAATCTATCGGTTCTGGAATTGTGTACTTTACTCTATAACGTTCGCTATATTATCTTTGATATACAACGTAACACCGCCTCCTCGCCTACTTATTCTGTTTTTAACAAAAAGTCTATAACCTTTAATTTGATATCCCCTACAAAGTCACGAGTTTCAGTGCTAAGCCACGATTCATTTATCGCAGTTATATCAGTCTTTAGAAGCAATTAAAGCAAAAAATTCGTTTCTTTTATTTCGTAGGCTACGAGCATTTAAGGATAGAACCTTCAAGTTGTTTGTAATTTCGACACCTTCGCGAGCGCAGTGGAAATTTATGGAATTTACGCTGGGACCGTTCGAGTTACGGCAGACTGAAAAGAAGAGACAGTATTATGAAATAGTCTTCCTAAACGCGCAGCTCCAACGTCATTAAGATGAAGTCCATCTCCGAGAAACAAGTCCCTCCTGCCGTAAAACTGTTCCAAAATTCGCAAAATGCACTCATTCCTGTTGGCAAAGAGACTTTATGTTATTGTTAATATAGGTCGTCTTGCTGTAGAAATCGTTACGATGGATAATTCGAGGAATTATACCTGTTAAAACAATTTTATTAGTTTTTTCCTTTAATCGCTCTAGTAAGTCCCTGTACCTAGCCAGCAGTTCTTCCGATCTAGAATTTAAAACGTTATTAGTACCGACATGAATAACATACGTTGTGTCCTCGGAGGTACCGTCTGTAAATTGGTCAACACTATTAGTTATATCCTCCACCCTTGCACCAGGGTAGCAGTAACGGCGCCTGCGACGAGGGTTTCTCCCACAGAATTCCTCGAGTTGCCCTCGAACAATGGAATCGCCAACGAGTCGTATTTCCGGTTCATCAGCATCATTGAAACCTAAAACAGAAAACTTAGTGTTTGTTATTACTGGTAGACATGTCTTAGGTTTTCTCAATGGGGCTCCATTACGCACTCGAACGAAGGGTTGGGAACTAGGAGAAGAGAGAGGGCTATTAATACTATTTATATTATTAGTAGAAACTGAGGCAGGAGGGGTCGTAACTGGAGTCTCAAGGGACTCTAATTTTGCCGTCAGGAGCATCCCCTTTCTTCAAGGCTTACTCTGGCCTCCTTCTCACGTTCTAACTCGTTCCTCAGCACTTCCAAGTTTGAGCACCACCTGCAAACTAACTGTTCATTATTATTAGCCATTGTAAACGCGTAAGCGGCAAATTTCCCTTCACAGCGACTGCAAGTACTTGACGGGGGTGCCATGCTTTTAATTAGTTAAACAACAAAAAACAAAAACAAAAAACGAGCGTTTGGAAATTAATAAATTACAACGTAGGTCTACCGCGTTTTTGAAACGCAGAAACAGGTTCTTGTAACGCAAATTTATACTAAATGAGTAGTTAATTAAGCTACCGACAAAAGATCTGTAAAAGAAGAGTATTTATAACACTTATCTCTCCGCGATTCGAGCCGATTTTTTCCTTTTATTTATATATATATATATATATATATATATATATATATATTTATGTTATTATGTTTCAGACCAACAAAGAACCTAGGATTCACTCATGGCTGGTCTATCTAACTGTGTTCGTAATTGTGTAGTGTGCATGTCCTCCGTGGTGGCGGAGGGGACCTACAAATTATGTGGGTTCCGAACCACAACGAACATAAGAAATTTTTATTGTGGGCACACTAGGGGCCAATTCGGCCCATCGAGGTGGCTCCACTATGCAACAACTGCCTGTACATTGGCAACAACCAATTTTTACAAAACTAAATAATTATCAATTTAAAACTAATTAATTATAAATTTAAAACTAAAGATAGAACCTCTGGATCCAGAGGATCAAGTCATAATAGACTACTATCCACAAATATGTTACACTCTGTATCCATTTACAACCGACATGCAATATAACAAATTTAAGGAATCCAGTCAATTTCATCACGGTATCCATCAACACCAGCACCCGCCAACCAAAAGTAAGTAAGTCACGGATATCAATTGCGGACCATGTCACAATTTACAACCATATACATTACAATATATATAATTAGGAGGAAAAGTGTATGTTTGGCTGTAAAGGCTGTAGATGTAACGTAGAAATGTGTGGGCACCCATTTTGGGTCTCCCATTTAAAGGTGTTTGTGGGGCAAGTGAAGATCATGAGTTTTTCAATACCTCACCGTAATATGGGGGGCACCGCTAGGCAGAGGAATCTCTTTGAATGGGGTGTGTAAGGACAGAGAGTATCCCCTAACCCAAGATGCTGCCTCCCTATATCCCACAACACTTGTGTTGAGCTTTGGGATCTATCACCACAAAGCCTTAATTTTACTGCCTTAAACTATACCCAATCTATCAACATATGCGTCTAATCGATTTTTAAACATGTTTATAGACGTGCTACTAATTACTTCTACCGGCAAACTATTCCAGCTATTTACTATTCTATGCGTAAAAAAGTTTTTGGCAACTGCTGTCTCGAACCTTCTACTTGTCAACTTACGCCCGTTATTTCTAGTCCTATTATATTGAGATATTTCGAAAAAGCTATCTCTATCTACGTTATCGAACCCATTCATAATTTTGAAAACCTGGATTAGATCACCCCTTCGCCTCCTAGTCTCGAGTGTTGTCAATTTTAACTCTTTAAGCCTATCCTCGTACGACTTTGACCTAAGCGACGGAATCATCTTAGTTGCTCGTCTTTGAACTCTTTCGATTTTGTCTATATCTTTGCGCATATGCGGATTCCAAAATTGGACCGCGTACTCCAAATGGGGTCTAACTAATGATTTATAAAGTGGAACTATAATATCGCGCGATTTGTACTCAAAATTTCGAGCTATAAAACCTAACACTTTGTTCGCCTTATTGACCGCTGCTGTACTTTGTTTCGTTACTGTTAAATCACCAGTGACTATAACTCCTAAATCTTTTTCCTGCTCTACGCTTGTTAGATCTTTCTCTGACATACTATACGCAAAATTACCGTTACGCGAACCTATTTGCAAAATTTTGCACTTATCAACGTTAAATCTCATTTGCCATGTGACTGACCAATCAACGATTTTATTCAGATCTTCCTGGATTTTATCTCTATCTTTGTCATTAATCGCCCTACCACCCAGCTTCGTGTCATCCGCAAACTTTGAAACTGTACTGACTAGGCCGATATCTAAATCGTTAATATATATAAGAAAAAGCAAGGGGCCCAATACAGAACCCTGAGGAACGCCACTCGCTACATTAGCCCAACACGACTTCGCTCCATCAACGACCACCCTCTGTTTCCTACCTCGCAACCACTCTTCTATCCAATTTATTACTACAACCCTGATTCCATGAGCCTTAGTTTTTTCAATGAGTCTTTTGTGCGGCAAGGTGTCAAACGCTTTTTGAAAATCTAAATACACTACATCAACCGCCCGATGTCTATCGTAAACGTCAACCACGCTTTGGAAAAATTCTAAAAGATTAGTTAAGCAAGATTTGTTAGCCTGAATCCGTGCTGCGTATTTCTAACTAGTTTATGGAATTCTAAGTGTTCGACTATACGATCCCTAATTATTGATTCCAGTAGCTTACCTACAACAGACGTTAAACTGATTGGCCTATAATTTCCCGCCGCACCTTTATCGCCTTTCTTAAAGATAGGTGTTACGTTTGCTAACATGAAATTATCTGGTACGCACCCCTCAGAAATAGACGCATTAAAAATCTTTGTTAGCGGCACAACAATGCTATCTTTTAATTCATTTAGTTGTATGGGATATATGGAATCCGGCCTCGGTGATTTACGCGTTTTCATTTTATCAATATAGCGCATTACCTCCCCTTCACTAACCACTATATTATCCAAAATATTACCATTATCAAAAGGTATTATGTCTATGACCGTCGGGATATTCATTACATCTTCTATAGTAAAAACTGACGTAAAAAATTCGTTTAGCAAGGTAGCCATTTCCATGTTTTCAGAAACTAGATCTCCGTTTAAATTTTTCAAAGGCCCCAAGACGCTTTTTACTGGATTTCTATTATTGCCGTATTGAAAGAATCGCTTGGGGTTTTCTTTACCGTCACGAGCTATGGAGATTTCAAATTCGCGCTTGGAATTTTTTATTACACTTTTCGCTTCACGCCTTAGAGATATGTAGTTGTTTCGTAACCACAAATTGTCTTTATCGCACTTATGTAGCCTATAAGCCCTATCTCTACTCTTTATAATGTCTCCTACTCTAGAAGTAAACCACAAGGGCTTATGTTTACTTTCGCACGCTTAATTTTGTACGGTACACATTCCTCATTTATAGTCCTAAATACTGTTTCGAACGATTCCCACATTAGTTTTGCGTTGGAATTCCCCATTATGTTTTCCCAATTGACGTGTGACACTTTATTTCGAAATTTACTAAAGTCTGCGTGCTGGAAGTTAGGAATTTTATTCGAGTTAGCTGGTTTCGAGTGACTTACTGAGAGGACAAACTCTACCATAGTGTGATCGCTATTGCTTAACGGTTCTATTACTTGAAGATCAGTAATTAGCCTATCATCTGTAGTTATTACTAAATCTAAAATACTGTCCAACCTCGTAGGTTCCCCAACCTTTTGAATAAGAAAGCTATCCTCGAGAAAATTAACAAAACGATTACCTTCCGCGTCTCCCTGCATTGTATCGTAATTTACGTTAGCGCAATTAAAGTCACCCATAACTAACGCCTGCTCACTACCAATTGTTCTCTTTAGTTCACGATATAACGCTTCGTCCGTATCAGCTGTTTGATTAGGGGGCCTATATATAACCGCAACAAAAAGTTTGAAATCGTTCAATTTAAGTTCTGCTGTAGTCGAATCTATCGGTTCTGGAATTGTGTACTTTACCTCTATAACGTTCGCTATATTATCTTTGATATACAACGTAACACCGCCTCCTCGCCTACTTATTCTGTTTTTAACAAAAAGTCTATAACCTTTAATTTGATACTCCCCTACAAAGTCACGAGTTTCAGTGCTAAGCCACGATTCATTTATCGCAGTTATATCAGTCTTTAGAAGCAATTAAAGCAAAAAATTCGTTTCTTTTATTTCGTAGGCTACGAGCATTTAAGGATAGAACCTTCAAGTTGTTTGTAATTTCGACACCTTCGCGAGCGCAGTGGAAATTTATGGAATTTACGCTGGGACCGTTCGAGTTACGGCAGACTGAAAAGAAGAGACAGTATTATGAAATAGTCTTCCTAAACGCGCAGCTCCAACGTCATTAAGATGAAGTCCATCTCCGAGAAACAAGTCCCTCCTGCCGTAAAACTGTTCCAAAATTCGCAAAATGCACTCATTCCTGTTGGCAAAGAGACTTTATGTTATTGTTAATATAGGTCGTCTTGCTGTAGAAATCGTTACGATGGATAATTCGAGGAATTATACCTGTTAAAACAATTTTATTAGTTTTTTCCTTTAATCGCTCTAGTAAGTCCCTGTACCTAGCCAGCAGTTCTTCCGATCTAGAATTTAAAACGTTATTAGTACCGACATGAATAACATACGTTGTGTCCTCGGAGGTACCGTCTGTAAATTGGTCAACACTATTAGTTATATCCTCCACCCTTGCACCAGGGTAGCAGTAACGGCGCCTGCGACGAGGGTTTCTCCCACAGAATTCCTCGAGTTGCCCTCGAACAATGGAATCGCCAACGAGTCGTATTTCCGGTTCATCAGCATCATTGAAACCTAAAACAGAAAACTTAGTGTTTGTTATTACTGGTAGACATGTCTTAGGTTTTCTCAATGGGGCTCCATTACGCACTCGAACGAAGGGTTGGGAACTAGGAGAAGAGAGAGGGCTATTAATACTATTTATATTATTAGTAGAAACTGAGGCAGGAGGGGTCGTAACTGGAGTCTCAAGGGACTCTAATTTTGCCGTCAGGAGCATCCCCCTTTCTTCAAGGCTTACTCTGGCCTCCTTCTCACGTTCTAACTCGTTCCTCAGCACTTCCAAGTTTGAGCACCACCTGCAAACTAACTGTTCATTATTATTAGCCATTGTAAACGCGTAAGCGGCAAATTTCCCTTCACAGCGACTGCAAGTACTTGACGGGGGTGCCATGCTTTTAATTAGTTAAACAACAAAAAACAAAAAACAAAAAACGAGCGTTTGGAAATTAATAAATTACAACGTAGGTCTACCGCGTTTTTGAAACGCAGAAACAGGTTCTTGTAACGCAAATTTATACTAAATGAGTAGTTAATTAAGCTACCGACAAAAGATCTGTAAAAGAAGAGTATTTATAACACTTATCTCTCCGCGATTCGAGCCGACTTTTTTCCTTTTATTATATATATATATATATATATATATATATATATTTTATGTTATTATGTTTCAGACCAACAAAGAACCTAGGATTCACTCATGGCTGGTCTATCTAACTGTGTTCGTAATTGTGTAGTGTGCATGTCCTCCGTGGTGGCGGAGGGGACCTACAAATTATGTGGGTTCCGAACCACAACGAACATAAGAAATTTTTATTGTGGGCACACTAGGGGCCAATTCGGCCCATCGAGGTGGCTCCACTATGCAACAACTGCCTGTACATTGGCAACAACCAATTTTTACAAAACTAAATAATTATCAATTTAAAACTAATTAATTATAAATTTAAAACTAAAGATAGAACCTCTGGATCCAGAGGATCAAGTCATAATAGACTACTATCCACAAATATGTTACACTCTGTATCCATTTACAACCGACATGCAAATATAACAAATTTAAGGAATCCAGTCAATTTCATCACGGTATCCATCAACACCAGCACCCCGCCAACCAAAAGTAAGTCACGGTCCATATCAATTGCGGACCATGTCACAATTTACAACCATATACATTACAATATATAATTAGGAGGAAAAGTGTATGTTTGGCTGTAAAGCTGTAGATGTAACGTAGAAATGTGTGGGCACCCATTTTGGGTCTCCCATTTAAAGGTGTTTGTGGGGCAAGTGAAGATCATGAGTTTTTCAATACCTCACCGTAATATGGGGGGCACCGCTAGGCAGAGGAATCTCTTTGAATGGGGTGTGTAAGGACAGAGAGTATCCCCTAACCCAAGATGCTGCCTCCCTATATCCCACAACACTTGTGTTGAGCTTTGGGATCTATCACCACAAAGCCTTAATTTTACTGCCTTAAACTATACCCAATCTATCAACATATGCGTCTAATCGATTTTTAAACATGTTTATAGACGTGCTACTAATTACTTCTACCGGCAAACTATTCCAGCTATTTACTATTCTATGCGTAAAAAAGTTTTTGGCAACTGCTGTCTCGAACCTTCTACTTGTCAACTTACGCCCGTTATTTCTAGTCCTATTATATTGAGATATTTCGAAAAAGCTATCTCTATCTACGTTATCGAACCCATTCATAATTTTGAAAACCTGGATTAGATCACCCCTTCGCCTCCTAGTCTCGAGTGTTGTCAATTTTAACTCTTTAAGCCTATCCTCGTACGACTTTGACCTAAGCGACGGAATCATCTTAGTTGCTCGTCTTTGAACTCTTTCGATTTTGTCTATATCTTTGCGCATATGCGGATTCCAAAATTGGACCGCGTACTCCAAATGGGGTCTAACTAATGATTTATAAAGTGGAACTATAATATCGCGCGATTTGTACTCAAAATTTCGAGCTATAAAACCTAACACTTTGTTCGCCTTATTGACCGCTGCTGTACTTTGTTTCGTTACTGTTAAATCACCAGTGACTATAACTCCTAAATCTTTTTCCTGCTCTACGCTTGTTAGATCTTTCTCTGACATACTATACGCAAAATTACCGTTACGCGAACCTATTTGCAAAATTTTGCACTTATCAACGTTAAATCTCATTTGCCATGTGACTGACCAATCAACGATTTTATTCAGATCTTCCTGGATTTTATCTCTATCTTTGTCATTAATCGCCCTACCACCCAGCTTCGTGTCATCCGCAAACTTTGAAACTGTACTGACTAGGCCGATATCTAAATCGTTAATATATATAAGAAAAAGCAAGGGGCCCAATACAGAACCCTGAGGAACGCCACTCGCTACATTAGCCCAACACGACTTCGCTCCATCAACGACCACCCTCTGTTTCCTACCTCGCAACCACTCTTCTATCCAATTTATTACTACAACCCTGATTCCATGAGCCTTAGTTTTTTCAATGAGTCTTTTGTGCGGCAAGGTGTCAAACGCTTTTTGAAAATCTAAATACACTACATCAACCGCCCGATGTCTATCGTAAACGTCAACCACGCTTTGGAAAAATTCTAAAAGATTAGTTAAGCAAGATTTGTTAGCCTGAATCCGTGCTGCGTATTTCTAACTAGTTTATGGAATTCTAAGTGTTCGACTATACGATCCCTAATTATTGATTCCAGTAGCTTACCTACAACAGACGTTAAACTGATTGGCCTATAATTTCCCGCCGCACCTTTATCGCCTTTCTTAAAGATAGGTGTTACGTTTGCTAACATGAAATTATCTGGTACGCACCCCTCAGAAATAGACGCATTAAAAATCTTTGTTAGCGGCACAACAATGCTATCTTTTAATTCATTTAGTTGTATGGGATATATGGAATCCGGCCTCGGTGATTTACGCGTTTTCATTTTATCAATATAGCGCATTACCCCCCCTTCACTAACCAGTATATTATCCAAAATATTACCATTATCAAAAGGTATTATGTCTATGACCGTCGGGATATTCATTACATCTTCTATAGTAAAAACTGACGTAAAAAATTCGTTTAGCAAGGTAGCCACTTCCATGTTTTCAGAAACTAGATCTCCGTTTAAATTTTTCAAAGGCCCCAAGACGCTTTTTACTGGATTTCTATTATTGCCGTATTGAAAGAATCGCTTGGGGTTTTCTTTACCGTCACGAGCTATGGAGATTTCAAATTCGCGCTTGGAATTTTTTATTACACTTTTCGCTTCACGCCTTAGAGATAT
Source organism: Bathynomus jamesi (assembly GCA_023014485.1). Lineage (NCBI taxonomy): Eukaryota > Metazoa > Arthropoda > Malacostraca > Isopoda > Cirolanidae > Bathynomus > Bathynomus jamesi. The sequence continues at coordinate 842,813 of JAJOZX010000341.1, read as the reverse complement.
GTAGTTGTTTCGTAACCACAAATTGTCTTTATCGCACTTATGTAGCCTATAAGCCCTATCTCTACTCTTTATAATGTCTCCTACTCTAGAAGTAAACCACAAGGGCTTATTGTTTACTTTCGCACGCTTAATTTTGTACGGTACACATTCCTCATTTATAGTCCTAAATACTGTTTCGAACGATTCCCACATTAGTTTTGCGTTGGAATTCCCCATTATGTTTTCCCAATTGACGTGTGACACTTTATTTCGAAATTTACTAAAGTCTGCGTGCTGGAAGTTAGGAATTTTATTCGAGTTAGCTGGTTTCGAGTGACTTACTGAGAGGACAAACTCTACCATAGTGTGATCGCTATTGCTTAACGGTTCTATTACTTGAAGATCAGTAATTAGCCTATCATCTGTAGTTATTACTAAATCTAAAATACTGTCCAACCTCGTAGGTTCCCCAACCTTTTGAATAAGAAAGCTATCCTCGAGAAAATTAACTAAACGATTACCTTCCGCGTCTCCCTGCATTGTATCGTAATTTACGTTAGCGCAATTAAAGTCACCCATAACTAAAGCTGCTCACTACCAATTGTTCTCTTTAGTTCACGATATAACGCTTCGTCCGTATCAGCTGTTTGATTAGGGGGCCTATATATAACCGCACAAAAAAGTTTGAAATCGTTCAATTTAAGTTCTGCTGTAGTCGAATCTATCGGTTCTGGAATTGTGTACTTTACCTCTATAACGTTCGCTATATTATCTTTGATATACAACGTAACACCGCCTCCTCGCCTACTTATTCTGTTTTTAACAAAAAGTCTATAACCTTTAATTTGATATCCCCTACAAAGTCACGAGTTTCAGTGCTAAGCCACGATTCATTTATCGCAGTTATATCAGTCTTTAGAAGCAATTAAAGCAAAAAATTCGTTTCTTTTATTTCGTAGGCTACGAGCATTTAAGGATAGAACCTTCAAGTTGTTTGTAATTTCGACACCTTCGCGAGCGCAGTGGAAATTTATGGAATTTACGCTGGGACCGTTCGAGTTACGGCAGACTGAAAAGAAGAGACAGTATTATGAAATAGTCTTCCTGAACGCGCAGCTCCAACGTCATTAAGATGAAGTCCATCTCCGAGAAACAAGTCCCTCCTGCCGTAAAACTGTTCCAAAATTCGCAAAATGCACTCATTCCTGTTGGCAAAGAGACTTTATGTTATTGTTAATATAGGTCGTCTTGCTGTAGAAATCGTTACGATGGATAATTCGAGGAATTATACCTGTTAAAACAATTTTATTAGTTTTTTCCTTTAATCGCTCTAGTAAGTCCCTGTACCTAGCCAGCAGTTCTTCCGATCTAGAATTTAAAACGTTATTAGTACCTACATGAATAACATACGTTGTGTCCTCGGAGGTACCGTCTGTAAATTGGTCAACACTATTAGTTATATCCTCCACCCTTGCACCAGGGTAGCAGTAACGGTGCCTGCGACGAGGGTTTCTCCCACAGAATTCCTCGAGTTGCCCTCGAACAATGGAATCGCCAACGAGTCGTATTTCCGGTTCATCAGCATCATTGAAACCTAAAACAGAAAACTTAGTGTTTGTTATTACTGGTAGACATGTCTTAGGTTTTCTCAATGGGGCTCCATTACGCACTCGAACGAAGGGTTGGGAACTAGGAGAAGAGAGAGGGCTATTAATACTATTTATATTATTAGTAGAAACTGAGGCAGGAGGGGTCGTAACTGGAGTCTCAAGGGACTCTAATTTTGCCGTCAGGAGCATCCCCCTTTCTTCAAGGCTTACTCTGGCCTCCTTCTCACGTTCTAACTCGTTCCTCAGCACTTCCAAGTTTGAGCACCACCTGCAAACTAACTGTTCATTATTATTAGCCATTGTAAACGCGTAAGCGGCAAATTTCCCTTCACAGCGACTGCAAGTACTTGACGGGGTGCCATGCTTTTAATTAGTTAACAACAAAAAAACAAAAAACAAAAAACGAGCGTTTGGAAATTAATAAATTACAACGTAGGTCTACCGCGTTTTTGAAACGCAGAAACAGGTTCTTGTAACGCAAATTTATACTAAATGAGTAGTTAATTAAGCTACCGACAAAAGATCTGTAAAAGAAGAGTATTTATAACACTTATCTCTCCGCGATTCGAGCCGACTTTTTTCCTTTTATTTATATATATATAATATATATATATATATATATATATATATATATATTTTATGTTATTATGTTTCAGACCAACAAAGAACCTAGGATTCACTCATGGCTGGTCTATCTAACTGTGTTCGTAATTGTGTAGTGTGCATGTCCTCCGTGGTGGCGGAGGGGACCTACAAATTATGTGGGTTCCGAACCACAACGAACATAAGAAATTTTTATTGTGGGCACACTAGGGGCCAATTCGGCCCATCGAGGTGGCTCCACTATGCAACAACTGCCTGTACATTGGCAACAACCAATTTTTACAAAACTAAATAATTATCAATTTAAAACTAATTAATTATAAATTTAAAACTAAAGATAGAACCTCTGGATCCAGAGGATCAAGTCATAATAGACTACTATCCACAAATATGTTACACTCTGTATCCATTTACAACCGACATGCAAATATAACAAATTTAAGGAATCCAGTCAATTTCATCACGGTATCCATCAACACCAGCACCCCGCCAACCAAAAGTAAGTCACGGTCCATATCAATTGCGGACCATGTCACAATTTACAACCATATACATTACAATATATATAATTAGGAGGAAAAGTGTATGTTTGGCTGTAAAGGCTGTAGATGTAACGTAGAAATGTGTGGGCACCCATTTTGGGTCTCCCATTTAAAGGTGTTTGTGGGGCAAGTGAAGATCATGAGTTTTTCAATACCTCACCGTAATATGGGGGGCACCGCTAGGCAGAGGAATCTCTTTGAATGGGGTGTGTAAGGACAGAGAGTATCCCCTAACCCAAGATGCTGCCTCCCTATATCCCACAACACTTGTGTTGAGCTTTGGGATCTATCACCACAAAGCCTTAATTTTACTGCCTTAAACTATACCCAATCTATCAACATATGCGTCTAATCGATTTTTAAACATGTTTATAGACGTGCTACTAATTACTTCTACCGGCAAACTATTCCAGCTATTTACTATTCTATGCGTAAAAAAGTTTTTGGCAACTGCTGTCTCGAACCTTCTACTTGTCAACTTACGCCCGTTATTTCTAGTCCTATTATATTGAGATATTTCGAAAAAGCTATCTCTATCTACGTTATCGAACCCATTCATAATTTTGAAAACCTGGATTAGATCACCCCTTCGCCTCCTAGTCTCGAGTGTTGTCAATTTTAACTCTTTAAGCCTATCCTCGTACGACTTTGACCTAAGCGACGGAATCATCTTAGTTGCTCGTCTTTGAACTCTTTCGATTTTGTCTATATCTTTGCGCATATGCGGATTCCAAAATTGGACCGCGTACTCCAAATGGGGTCTAACTAATGATTTATAAAGTGGAACTATAATATCGCGCGATTTGTACTCAAAATTTCGAGCTATAAAACCTAACACTTTGTTCGCCTTATTGACCGCTGCTGTACTTTGTTTCGTTACTGTTAAATCACCAGTGACTATAACTCCTAAATCTTTTTCCTGCTCTACGCTTGTTAGATCTTTCTCTGACATACTATACGCAAAATTACCGTTACGCGAACCTATTTGCAAAATTTTGCACTTATCAACGTTAAATCTCATTTGCCATGTGACTGACCAATCAACGATTTTATTCAGATCTTCCTGGATTTTATCTCTATCTTTGTCATTAATCGCCCTACCACCCAGCTTCGTGTCATCCGCAAACTTTGAAACTGTACTGACTAGGCCGATATCTAAATCGTTAATATATATAAGAAAAAGCAAGGGGCCCAATACAGAACCCTGAGGAACGCCACTCGCTACATTAGCCCAACACGACTTCGCTCCATCAACGACCACCCTCTGTTTCCTACCTCGCAACCACTCTTCTATCCAATTTATTACTACAACCCTGATTCCATGAGCCTTAGTTTTTTCAATGAGTCTTTTGTGCGGCAAGGTGTCAAACGCTTTTTGAAAATCTAAATACACTACATCAACCGCCCGATGTCTATCGTAAACGTCAACCACGCTTTGGAAAAATTCTAAAAGATTAGTTAAGCAAGATTTGTTAGCCTGAATCCGTGCTGCGTATTTCTAACTAGTTTATGGAATTCTAAGTGTTCGACTATACGATCCCTAATTATTGATTCCAGTAGCTTACCTACAACAGACGTTAAACTGATTGGCCTATAATTTCCCGCCGCACCTTTATCGCCTTTCTTAAAGATAGGTGTTACGTTTGCTAACATGAAATTATCTGGTACGCACCCCTCAGAAATAGACGCATTAAAAATCTTTGTTAGCGGCACAACAATGCTATCTTTTAATTCATTTAGTTGTATGGGATATATGGAATCCGGCCTCGGTGATTTACGCGTTTTCATTTTATCAATATAGCGCATTACCCCCCTTCACTAACCAGTATATTATCCAAAATATTACCATTATCAAAAGGTATTATGTCTATGACCGTCGGGATATTCATTACATCTTCTATAGTAAAAACTGACGTAAAAAATTCGTTTAGCAAGGTAGCCACTTCCATGTTTTCAGAAACTAGATCTCCGTTTAAATTTTTCAAAGGCCCCAAGACGCTTTTTACTGGATTTCTATTATTGCCGTATTGAAAGAATCGCTTGGGGTTTTCTTTACCGTCACGAGCTATGGAGATTTCAAATTCGCGCTTGGAATTTTTTATTACACTTTTCGCTTCACGCCTTAGAGATATGTAGTTGTTTCGTAACCACAAATTGTCTTTATCGCACTTATGTAGCCTATAAGCCCTATCTCTACTCTTTATAATGTCTCCTACTCTAGAAGTAAACCACAAGGGCTTATTGTTTACTTTCGCACGCTTAATTTTGTACGGTACACATTCCTCATTTATAGTCCTAAATACTGTTTCGAACGATTCCCACATTAGTTTTGCGTTGGAATTCCCCATTATGTTTTCCCAATTGACGTGTGACACTTTATTTCGAAATTTACTAAAGTCTGCGTGCTGGAAGTTAGGAATTTTATTCGAGTTAGCTGGTTTCGAGTGACTTACTGAGAGGACAAACTCTACCATAGTGTGATCGCTATTGCTTAACGGTTCTATTACTTGAAGATCAGTAATTAGCCTATCATCTGTAGTTATTACTAAATCTAAAATACTGTCCAACCTCGTAGGTTCCCCAACCTTTTGAATAAGAAAGCTATCCTCGAGAAAATTAACTAAACGATTACCTTCCGCGTCTCCCTGCATTGTATCGTAATTTACGTTAGCGCAATTAAAGTCACCCATAACTAAAGCTTGCTCACTACCAATTGTTCTCTTTAGTTCACGATATAACGCTTCGTCCGTATCAGCTGTTTGATTAGGGGGCCTATATATAACCGCAACAAAAAGTTTGAAATCGTTCAATTTAAGTTCTGCTGTAGTCGAATCTATCGGTTCTGGAATTGTGTACTTTACCTCTATAACGTTCGCTATATTATCTTTGATATACAACGTAACACCGCCTCCTCGCCTACTTATTCTGTTTTTAACAAAAAGTCTATAACCTTTAATTTGATAATCCCCTACAAAGTCACGAGTTTCAGTGCTAAGCCACGATTCATTTATCGCAGTTATATCAGTCTTTAGAAGCAATTAAAGCAAAAAATTCGTTTCTTTTATTTCGTAGGCTACGAGCATTTAAGGATAGAACCTTCAAGTTGTTTGTAATTTCGACACCTTCGCGAGCGCAGTGGAAATTTATGGAATTTACGCTGGGACCGTTCGAGTTACGGCAGACTGAAAAGAAGAGACAGTATTATGAAATAGTCTTCCTGAACGCGCAGCTCCAACGTCATTAAGATGAAGTCCATCTCCGAGAAACAAGTCCCTCCTGCCGTAAAACTGTTCCAAAATTCGCAAAATGCACTCATTCCTGTTGGCAAAGAGACTTTATGTTATTGTTAATATAGGTCGTCTTGCTGTAGAAATCGTTACGATGGATAATTCGAGGAATTATACCTGTTAAAACAATTTTATTAGTTTTTTCCTTTAATCGCTCTAGTAAGTCCCTGTACCTAGCCAGCAGTTCTTCCGATCTAGAATTTAAAACGTTATTAGTACCTACATGAATAACATACGTTGTGTCCTCGGAGGTACCGTCTGTAAATTGGTCAACACTATTAGTTATATCCTCCACCCTTGCACCAGGGTAGCAGTAACGGTGCCTGCGACGAGGGTTTCTCCCACAGAATTCCTCGAGTTGCCCTCGAACAATGGAATCGCCAACGAGTCGTATTTCCGGTTCATCAGCATCATTGAAACCTAAAACAGAAAACTTAGTGTTTGTTATTACTGGTAGACATGTCTTAGGTTTTCTCAATGGGGCTCCATTACGCACTCGAACGAAGGGTTGGGAACTAGGAGAAGAGAGAGGGCTATTAATACTATTTATATTATTAGTAGAAACTGAGGCAGGAGGGGTCGTAACTGGAGTCTCAAGGGACTCTAATTTTGCCGTCAGGAGCATCCCCCTTTCTTCAAGGCTTACTCTGGCCTCCTTCTCACGTTCTAACTCGTTCCTCAGCACTTCCAAGTTTGAGCACCACCTGCAAACTAACTGTTCATTATTATTAGCCATTGTAAACGCGTAAGCGGCAAATTTCCCTTCACAGCGACTGCAAGTACTTGACGGGGGTGCCATGCTTTTAATTAGTTAAACAACAAAAAACAAAAAACAAAAAACGAGCGTTTGGAAATTAATAAATTACAACGTAGGTCTACCGCGTTTTTGAAACGCAGAAACAGGTTCTTGTAACGCAAATTTATACTAAATGAGTAGTTAATTAAGCTACCGACAAAAGATCTGTAAAAGAAGAGTATTTATAACACTTATCTCTCCGCGATTCGAGCCGACTTTTTTCCTTTATTTATATATATATATATATATATATATATATATATATATATATATATTATTTATTATGTTTCAGACCAACAAAGAACCTAGGATTCACTCATGGCTGGTCTATCTAACTGTGTTCGTAATTGTGTAGTGTGCATGTCCTCCGTGGTGGCGGAGGGGACCTACAAATTATGTGGGTTCCGAACCACAACGAACATAAGAAATTTTTATTGTGGGCACACTAGGGGCCAATTCGGCCCATCGAGGTGGCTCCACTATGCAACAACTGCCTGTACATTGGCAACAACCAATTTTTACAAAACTAAATAATTATCAATTTAAAACTAATTAATTATAAATTTAAAACTAAAGATAGAACCTCTGGATCCAGAGGATCAAGTCATAATAGACTACTATCCACAAATATGTTACACTCTGTATCCATTTACAACCGACATGCAAATATAACAAATTTAAGGAATCCAGTCAATTTCATCACGGTATCCATCAACACCAGCACCCCGCCAACCAAAAGTAAGTCACGGTCCATATCAATTGCGGACCATGTCACAATTTACAACCATATACATTACAATATATATAATTAGGAGGAAAAGTGTATGTTTGGCTGTAAAGGCTGTAGATGTAACGTAGAAATGTGTGGGCACCCATTTTGGGTCTCCCATTTAAAGGTGTTTGTGGGGCAAGTGAAGATCATGAGTTTTTCAATACCTCACCGTAATATGGGGGGCACCGCTAGGCAGAGGAATCTCTTTGAATGGGGTGTGTAAGGACAGAGAGTATCCCCTAACCCAAGATGCTGCCTCCCTATATCCCACAACACTTGTGTTGAGCTTTGGGATCTATCACCACAAAGCCTTAATTTTACTGCCTTAAACTATACCCAATCTATCAACATATGCGTCTAATCGATTTTTAAACATGTTTATAGACGTGCTACTAATTACTTCTACCGGCAAACTATTCCAGCTATTTACTATTCTATGCGTAAAAAAGTTTTTGGCAACTGCTGTCTCGAACCTTCTACTTGTCAACTTACGCCCGTTATTTCTAGTCCTATTATATTGAGATATTTCGAAAAAGCTATCTCTATCTACGTTATCGAACCCATTCATAATTTTGAAAACCTGGATTAGATCACCCCTTCGCCTCCTAGTCTCGAGTGTTGTCAATTTTAACTCTTTAAGCCTATCCTCGTACGACTTTGACCTAAGCGACGGAATCATCTTAGTTGCTCGTCTTTGAACTCTTTCGATTTTGTCTATATCTTTGCGCATATGCGGATTCCAAAATTGGACCGCGTACTCCAAATGGGGTCTAACTAATGATTTATAAAGTGGAACTATAATATCGCGCGATTTGTACTCAAAATTTCGAGCTATAAAACCTAACACTTTGTTCGCCTTATTGACCGCTGCTGTACTTTGTTTCGTTACTGTTAAATCACCAGTGACTATAACTCCTAAATCTTTTTCCTGCTCTACGCTTGTTAGATCTTTCTCTGACATACTATACGCAAAATTACCGTTACGCGAACCTATTGCAAAATTTTGCACTTATCAACGTTAAATCTCATTTGCCATGTGACTGACCAATCAACGATTTTATTCAGATCTTCCTGGATTTTATCTCTATCTTGTCATTAATCGCCCTACCACCCAGCTTCGTGTCATCCGCAAACTTTGAAACTGTACTGACTAGGCCGATATCTAAATCGTTAATATATATAAGAAAAAGCAAGGGGCCCAATACAGAACCCTGAGGAACGCCACTCGCTACATTAGCCCAACACGACTTCGCTCCATCAACGACCACCCTCTGTTTCCTACCTCGCAACCACTCTTCTATCCAATTTATTACTACAACCCTGATTCCATGAGCCTTAGTTTTTTCAATGAGTCTTTTGTGCGGCAAGGTGTCAAACGCTTTTTGAAAATCTAAATACACTACATCAACCGCCCGATGTCTATCGTAAACGTCAACCACGCTTTGGAAAAATTCTAAAAGATTAGTTAAGCAAGATTTGTTAGCCTGAATCCGTGCTGCGTATTTCTAACTAGTTTATGGAATTCTAAGTGTTCGACTATACGATCCCTAATTATTGATTCCAGTAGCTTACCTACAACAGACGTTAAACTGATTGGCCTATAATTTCCCGCCGCACCTTTATCGCCTTTCTTAAAGATAGGTGTTACGTTTGCTAACATGAAATTATCTGGTACGCACCCCTCAGAAATAGACGCATTAAAAATCTTTGTTAGCGGCACAACAATGCTATCTTTTAATTCATTTAGTTGTATGGGATATATGGAATCCGGCCTCGGTGATTTACGCGTTTTCATTTTATCAATATAGCGCATTACCCCCCTTCACTAACCAGTATATTATCCAAAATATTACCATTATCAAAAGGTATTATGTCTATGACCGTCGGGATATTCATTACATCTTCTATAGTAAAAACTGACGTAAAAAATTCGTTTAGCAAGGTAGCCACTTCCATGTTTTCAGAAACTAGATCTCCGTTTAAATTTTTCAAAGGCCCCAAGACGCTTTTTACTGGATTTCTATTATTGCCGTATTGAAAGAATCGCTTGGGGTTTTCTTTACCGTCACGAGCTATGGAGATTTCAAATTCGCGCTTGGAATTTTTTATTACACTTTTCGCTTCACGCCTTAGAGATATGTAGTTGTTTCGTAACCACAAATTGTCTTTATCGCACTTATGTAGCCTATAAGCCCTATCTCTACTCTTTATAATGTCTCCTACTCTAGAAGTAAACCACAAGGGCTTATTGTTTACTTTCGCACGCTTAATTTTGTACGGTACACATTCCTCATTTATAGTCCTAAATACTGTTTCGAACGATTCCCACATTAGTTTTGCGTTGGAATTCCCCATTATGTTTTCCCAATTGACGTGTGACACTTTATTTCGAAATTTACTAAAGTCTGCGTGCTGGAAGTTAGGAATTTTATTCGAGTTAGCTGGTTTCGAGTGACTTACTGAGAGGACAAACTCTACCATAGTGTGATCGCTATTGCTTAACGGTTCTATTACTTGAAGATCAGTAATTAGCCTATCATCTGTAGTTATTACTAAATCTAAAATACTGTCCAACCTCGTAGGTTCCCCAACCTTTTGAATAAGAAAGCTATCCTCGAGAAAATTAACTAAACGATTACCTTCCGCGTCTCCCTGCATTGTATCGTAATTTACGTTAGCGCAATTAAAGTCACCCATAACTAAAGCTTGCTCACTACCAATTGTTCTCTTTAGTTCACGATATAACGCTTCGTCCGTATCAGCTGTTTGATTAGGGGGCCTATATATAACCGCAACAAAAAGTTTGAAATCGTTCAATTTAAGTTCTGCTGTAGTCGAATCTATCGGTTCTGGAATTGTGTACTTTACCTCTATAACGTTCGCTATATTATCTTTGATATACAACGTAACACCGCCTCCTCGCCTACTTATTCTGTTTTTAACAAAAAGTCTATAACCTTTAATTTGATAATCCCCTACAAAGTCACGAGTTTCAGTGCTAAGCCACGATTCATTTATCGCAGTTATATCAGTCTTTAGAAGCAATTAAAGCAAAAAATTCGTTTCTTTTATTTCGTAGGCTACGAGCATTTAAGGATAGAACCTTCAAGTTGTTTGTAATTTCGACACCTTCGCGAGCGCAGTGGAAATTTATGGAATTTACGCTGGGACCGTTCGAGTTACGGCAGACTGAAAAGAAGAGACAGTATTATGAAATAGTCTTCCTGAACGCGCAGCTCCAACGTCATTAAGATGAAGTCCATCTCCGAGAAACAAGTCCCTCCTGCCGTAAAACTGTTCCAAAATTCGCAAAATGCACTCATTCCTGTTGGCAAAGAGACTTTATGTTATTGTTAATATAGGTCGTCTTGCTGTAGAAATCGTTACGATGGATAATTCGAGGAATTATACCTGTTAAAACAATTTTATTAGTTTTTTCCTTTAATCGCTCTAGTAAGTCCCTGTACCTAGCCAGCAGTTCTTCCGATCTAGAATTTAAAACGTTATTAGTACCTACATGAATAACATACGTTGTGTCCTCGGAGGTACCGTCTGTAAATTGGTCAACACTATTAGTTATATCCTCCACCCTTGCACCAGGGTAGCAGTAACGGTGCCTGCGACGAGGGTTTCTCCCACAGAATTCCTCGAGTTGCCCTCGAACAATGGAATCGCCAACGAGTCGTATTTCCGGTTCATCAGCATCATTGAAACCTAAAACAGAAAACTTAGTGTTTGTTATTACTGGTAGACATGTCTTAGGTTTTCTCAATGGGGCTCCATTACGCACTCGAACGAAGGGTTGGGAACTAGGAGAAGAGAGAGGGCTATTAATACTATTTATATTATTAGTAGAAACTGAGGCAGGAGGGGTCGTAACTGGAGTCTCAAGGGACTCTAATTTTGCCGTCAGGAGCATCCCCCTTTCTTCAAGGCTTACTCTGGCCTCCTTCTCACGTTCTAACTCGTTCCTCAGCACTTCCAAGTTTGAGCACCACCTGCAAACTAACTGTTCATTATTATTAGCCATTGTAAACGCGTAAGCGGCAAATTTCCCTTCACAGCGACTGCAAGTACTTGACGGGGGTGCCATGCTTTTAATTAGTTAAACAACAAAAAACAAAAAACAAAAAACGAGCGTTTGGAAATTAATAAATTACAACGTAGGTCTACCGCGTTTTTGAAACGCAGAAACAGGTTCTTGTAACGCAAATTTATACTAAATGAGTAGTTAATTAAGCTACCGACAAAAGATCTGTAAAAGAAGAGTATTTATAACACTTATCTCTCCGCGATTCGAGCCGACTTTTTTCCTTTTATTTATATATATATATATATATATATATATATATATATATTTTATGTTATTATGTTTCAGACCAACAAAGAACCTAGGATTCACTCATGGCTGGTCTATCTAACTGTGTTCGTAATTGTGTAGTGTGCATGTCCTCCGTGGTGGCGGAGGGGACCTACAAATTATGTGGGTTCCGAACCACAACGAACATAAGAAATTTTTATTGTGGGCACACTAGGGGCCAATTCGGCCCATCGAGGTGGCTCCACTATGCAACAACTGCCTGTACATTGGCAACAACCAATTTTTACAAAACTAAATAATTATCAATTTAAAACTAATTAATTATAAATTTAAAACTAAAGATAGAACCTCTGGATCCAGAGGATCAAGTCATAATAGACTACTATCCACAAATATGTTACACTCTGTATCCATTTACAACCGACATGCAAATATAACAAATCCAAGGAATCCAGTCAATTTCATCACGGTATCCATCAACACCAGCACCCCGCCAACCAAAAGTAAGTCACGGTCCATATCAATTGCGGACCATGTCACAATTTACAACCATATACATTACAATATATATAATTAGGAGGAAAAGTGTATGTTTGGCTGTAAAGGCTGTAGATGTAACGTAGAAATGTGTGGGCACCCATTTTGGGTCTCCCATTTAAAGGTGTTTGTGGGGCAAGTGAAGATCATGAGTTTTTCAATACCTCACCGTAATATGGGGGGCACCGCTAGGCAGAGGAATCTCTTTGAATGGGGTGTGTAAGGACAGAGAGTATCCCCTAACCCAAGATGCTGCCTCCCTATATCCCACAACACTTGTGTTGAGCTTTGGGATCTATCACCACAAAGCCTTAATTTTACTGCCTTAAACTATACCCAATCTATCAACATATGCGTCTAATCGATTTTTAAACATGTTTATAGACGTGCTACTAATTACTTCTACCGGCAAACTATTCCAGCTATTTACTATTCTATGCGTAAAAAAGTTTTTGGCAACTGCTGTCTCGAACCTTCTACTTGTCAACTTACGCCCGTTATTTCTAGTCCTATTATATTGAGATATTTCGAAAAAGCTATCTCTATCTACGTTATCGAACCCATTCATAATTTTGAAAACCTGGATTAGATCACCCCTTCGCCTCCTAGTCTCGAGTGTTGTCAATTTTAACTCTTTAAGCCTATCCTCGTACGACTTTGACCTAAGCGACGGAATCATCTTAGTTGCTCGTCTTTGAACTCTTTCGATTTTGTCTATATCTTTGCGCATATGCGGATTCCAAAATTGGACCGCGTACTCCAAATGGGGTCTAACTAATGATTTATAAAGTGGAACTATAATATCGCGCGATTTGTACTCAAAATTTCGAGCTATAAAACCTAACACTTTGTTCGCCTTATTGACCGCTGCTGTACTTTGTTTCGTTACTGTTAAATCACCAGTGACTATAACTCCTAAATCTTTTTCCTGCTCTACGCTTGTTAGATCTTTCTCTGACATACTATACGCAAAATTACCGTTACGCGAACCTATTTGCAAAATTTTGCACTTATCAACGTTAAATCTCATTTGCCATGTGACTGACCAATCAACGATTTTATTCAGATCTTCCTGGATTTTATCTCTATCTTTCATTAATCGCCCTACCACCCAGCTTCGTGTCATCCGCAAACTTTGAAACTGTACTGACTAGGCCGATATCTAAATCGTTAATATATATAAGAAAAAGCAAGGGGCCCAATACAGAACCCTGAGGAACGCCACTCGCTACATTAGCCCAACACGACTTCGCTCCATCAACGACCACCCTCTGTTTCCTACCTCGCAACCACTCTTCTATCCAATTTATTACTACAACCCTGATTCCATGAGCCTTAGTTTTTTCAATGAGTCTTTTGTGCGGCAAGGTGTCAAACGCTTTTTGAAAATCTAAATACACTACATCAACCGCCCGATGTCTATCGTAAACGTCAACCACGCTTTGGAAAAATTCTAAAAGATTAGTTAAGCAAGATTTGTTAGCCTAATCCGTGCTGCGTATTTCTAACTAGTTTATGGAATTCTAAGTGTTCGACTATACGATCCCTAATTATTGATTCCAGTAGCTTACCTACAACAGACGTTAAACTGATTGGCCTATAATTTCCCGCCGCACCTTTATCGCCTTTCTTAAAGATAGGTGTTACGTTTGCTAACTGAAATTATCTGGTACGCACCCCTCAGAAATAGACGCATTAAAAATCTTTGTTAGCGGCACAACAATGCTATCTTTTAATTCTTTAGTTGTATGGGATATATGGAATCCGGCCTCGGTGATTTACGCGTTTTCATTTTATCAATATAGCGCATTACCCCCCTTCACTAACCACTATATTATCCAAAATATTACCATTATCAAAAGGTATTATGTCTATGACCGTCGGGATATTCATTACATCTTCTATAGTAAAAACTGACGTAAAAAATTCGTTTAGCAAGGTAGCCATTTCCTGTTTTCAGAAACTAGATCTCCGTTTAATTTTTCAAAGGCCCCAAGACGCTTTTTACTGGATTTCTATTATTGCGTATTGAAAGAATCGCTTGGGGTTTTCTTTACCGTCACGAGCTATGGAGATTTCAAATTCGCGCTTGGACTTTTTTATTACACTTTTCGCTTCACGCCTTAGAGATATGTAGTTGTTTCGTAACCACAAATTGTCTTTATCGCACTTATGTAGCCTATAAGCCCTATCTCTACTCTTTATAATGTCTCCTACTCTAGAAGTAAACCACAAGGGCTTATTGTTTACTTTCGCACGCTTAATTTTGTACGGTACACATTCCTCATTTATAGTCCTAAATACTGTTTCGAACGATTCCCACATTAGTTTTGCGTTGGAATTCCCCATTATGTTTTCCCAATTGACGTGTGACACTTTATTTCGAAATTTACTAAAGTCTGCGTGCTGGAAGTTAGGAATTTTATTCGAGTTAGCTGGTTTCGAGTGACTTACTGAGAGGACAAACTCTACCATATGTGATCGCTATTGCTTAACGGTTCTATTACTTGAAGATCAGTAATTAGCCTATCATCTGTAGTTATTACTAAATCTAAAATACTGTCCAACCTCGTAGGTTCCCCAACCTTTTGAATAAGAAAGCTATCCTCGAGAAAATTAACTAAACGATTACCTTCCGCGTCTCCCTGCATTGTATCGTAATTTACGTTAGCGCAATTAAAGTCACCCATAACTAAAGCCTGCTCACTACCATTATTCTCTTTAGTTCACGATATAACGCTTCGTCCGTATCAGCTGTTTGATTAGGGGGCCTATATATAACCGCAACAAAAGTTTGAAATCGTTCAATTTAAGTTCTGCTGTAGTCGAATCTATCGGTTCTGGAATTGTGTACTTTACTCTATAACGTTCGCTATATTATCTTTGATATACAACGTAACACCGCCTCCTCGCCTACTATTTCTGTTTTTAACAAAAAGTCTATAACCTTTAATTTGATACTCCCCTACAAAGTCACGAGTTTCAGTGCTAAGCCACGATTCATTTATCGCAGTTATATCAGTCTTTAGAAGCAATTAAAGAAAAAATTCGTTTCTTTTATTTCGTAGGCTACGAGCATTTAAGGATAGAACCTTCAAGTTGTTTGTAATTCGACACCTTCGCGAGCGCAGTGGAAATTTATGGAATTTACGCTGGGACCGTTCGAGTTACGGCAGCTGAAAAGAAGAGACAGTATTATGAAATAGTCTTCCTAAACGCGCAGCTCCAACGTCATTAAGATGAAGTCCATCTCCGAGAACAAGTCCCTCCTGCCGTAAAACTGTTCCAAAATTCGCAAAATGCACTCATTCCTGTTGGCAAAGAGACTTTATGTTATTGTTAATATAGGTCGTCTTGCTGTAGAAATCGTTACGATGGATAATTCGAGGAATATACCTGTTAAAACAATTTATTAGTTTTTTCCTTTAATCGCTCTAGTAAGTCCCTGTACCTAGCCAGCAGTTCTTCCGATCTAGAATTTAAAACGTTATTAGTACCGACATGAATAACATACGTTGTGTCCTCGGAGGTACCGTCTGTAAATTGGTCAACACTATTAGTTATATCCTCCACCCTTGCACCAGGGTAGCAGTAACGGCGCCTGCGACGAGGGTTTCTCCCACAGAATTCCTCGAGTGCCCTCGAACAATGGAATCGCCAACGAGTCGTATTTCCGGTTCATCAGCATCATTGAAACCTAAAACAGAAAACTTAGTGTTTGTTATTACTGGTAGACATGTCTTAGGTTTTCTCAATGGGGCTCCATTACGCACTCGAACGAAGGGTTGGGAACTAGGAGAAGAGAGAGGGCTATTAATACTATTTATATTATTAGTAGAAACTGAGGCAGGAGGGGTCGTAACTGGAGTCTCAAGGGACTCTAATTTTGCCGTCAGGAGCATCCCCCTTTCTTCAAGGCTTACTCTGGCCTCCTTCTCACGTTCTAACTCGTTCCTCAGCACTTCCAAGTTTGAGCACCACCTGCAAACTAACTGTTCATTATTATTAGCCATTGTAAACGCGTAAGCGGCAAATTTCCCTTCACAGCGACTGCAAGTACTTGACGGGGGTGCCATGCTTTTAATTAGTTAAACAACAAAAAACAAAAAACAAAAAACGAGCGTTTGGAAATTAATAAATTACAACGTAGGTCTACCGCGTTTTTGAAACGCAGAAACAGGTTCTTGTAACGCAAATTTATACTAAATGAGTAGTTAATTAAGCGACCGACAAAAGATCTGTAAAAGAAGAGTATTTACTGTATAACACTTATCTCTCCGCGATTCGAGCCGACTTTTTTCCTTTTATTTATATATATATATATATATATATATATATATATATATATATTATTTTATGTTATTATGTTTCAGACCAACAAAGAACCTAGGATTCACTCATGGCTGGTCTATCTAACTGTGTTCGTAATTGTGTAGTGTGCATGTCCTCCGTGGTGGCGGAGGGGACCTACAAATTATGTGGGTTCCGAACCACAACGAACATAAGAAATTTTTATTGTGGGCACACTAGGGGCCAATTCGGCCCATCGAGGTGGCTCCACTATGCAACAACTGCCTGTACATTGGCAACAACCAATTTTTACAAAACTAAATATTATCAATTTAAAACTAATTAATTATAAATTTAAAACTAAAGATAGAACCTCTGGATCCAGAGGATCAAGTCATAATAGACTACTATCCACAAATATGTTACACTCTGTATCCATTTACAACCGACATGCAAATATAACAAATTTAAGGAATCCAGTCAATTTCATCACGGTATCCATCAACACCAGCACCCCGCCAACCAAAAGTAAGTCACGGTCCATATCAATTGCGGACCATGTCACAATTTACAACCATATACATTACAATATATATAATTAGGAGGAAAAGTGTATGTTTGGCTGTAAAGGCTGTAGATGTAACGTAGAAATGTGTGGGCACCCATTTTGGGTCTCCCATTTAAAGGTGTTTGTGGGGCAAGTGAAGATCATGAGTTTTTCAATACCTCACCGTATATGGGGGCACCGCTAGGCAGAGGAATCTCTTTGAATGGGGTGTGTAAGGACAGAGAGTATCCCCTAACCCAAGATGCTGCCTCCCTATATCCCACAACACTTGTGTTGAGCTTTGGGATCTATCACCACAAAGCCTTAATTTTACTGCCTTAAACTATACCCAATCTATCAACATATGCGTCTAATCGATTTTTAAACATGTTTATAGACGTGCTACTAATTACTTCTACCGGCAAACTATTCCAGCTATTTACTATTCTATGCGTAAAAAAGTTTTTGGCAACTGCTGTCTCGAACCTTCTACTTGTCAACTTACGCCCGTTATTTCTAGTCCTATTATATTGAGATATTTCGAAAAAGCTATCTCTATCTACGTTATCGAACCCATTCATAATTTTGAAAACCTGGATTAGATCACCCCTTCGCCTCCTAGTCTCGAGTGTTGTCAATTTTAACTCTTTAAGCCTATCCTCGTACGACTTTGACCTAAGCGACGGAATCATCTTAGTTGCTCGTCTTTGAACTCTTTCGATTTTGTCTATATCTTTGCGCATATGCGGATTCCAAAATTGGACCGCGTACTCCAAATGGGGTCTAACTAATGATTTATAAAGTGGAACTATAATATCGCGCGATTTGTACTCAAAATTTCGAGCTATAAAACCTAACACTTTGTTCGCCTTATTGACCGCTGCTGTACTTTGTTTCGTTACTGTTAAATCACCAGTGACTATAACTCCTAAATCTTTTTCCTGCTCTACGCTTGTTAATCTTTCTCTGACATACTATACGCAAAATTACCGTTACGCGAACCTATTTGCAAAATTTTGCACTTATCAACGTTAAATCTCATTTGCCATGTGACTGACCAATCAACGATTTTATTCAGATCTTCCTGGATTTTATCTCTATCTTTGTCATTAATCGCCCTACCACCCAGCTTCGTGTCATCCGCAAACTTTGAAACTGTACTGACTAGGCCGATATCTAAATCGTTAATATATATAAGAAAAAGCAAGGGGCCCAATACAGAACCCTGAGGAACGCCACTCGCTACATTAGCCCAACACGACTTCGCTCCATCAACGACCACCCTCTGTTTCCTACCTCGCAACCACTCTTCTATCCAATTTATTACTACAACCCTGATTCCATGAGCCTTAGTTTTTTCAATGAGTCTTTTGTGCGGCAAGGTGTCAAACGCTTTTTGAAAATCTAAATACACTACATCAACCGCCCGATGTCTATCGTAAACGTCAACCACGCTTTGGAAAAATTCTAAAAGATTAGTTAAGCAAGATTTGTTAGCCTAATCCGTGCTGCGTATTTCTAACTAGTTTATGGAATTCTAAGTGTTCGACTATACGATCCCTAATTATTGATTCCAGTAGCTTACCTACAACAGACGTTAAACTGATTGGCCTATAATTTCCCGCCGCACCTTTATCGCCTTTCTTAAAGATAGGTGTTACGTTTGCTAACTGAAATTATCTGGTACGCACCCCTCAGAAATAGACGCATTAAAAATCTTTGTTAGCGGCACAACAATGCTATCTTTTAATTCTTTTAGTTGTATGGGATATATGGAATCCGGCCCGGTGATTTACGCGTTTTCATTTTATCAATATAGCGCATTACCCCCTTCACTAACCAGTATATTATCCAAAATATTACCATTATCAAAAGGTATTATGTCTATGACCGTCGGGATATTCGTTACATCTTCTATAGTAAAAACTGACGTAAAAAATTCGTTTAGCAAGGTAGCCATTTCCTGTTTTCAGAAACTAGATCTCCGTTTAATTTTTCAAAGGCCCCAAGACGCTTTTTACTGGATTTCTATTATTGCGTATTGAAAGAATCGCTTGGGGTTTTCTTTACCGTCACGAGCTATGGAGATTTCAAATTCGCGCTTGGACTTTTTTTTACACTTTTCGCTTCACGCCTTAGAGATATGTAGTTGTTTCGTAACCACAAATTGTCTTTATCGCACTTATGTAGCCTATAAGCCCTATCTCTACTCTTTATAATGTCTCCTACTCTAGAAGTAAACCACAAGGGCTTATTGTTTACTTTCGCACGCTTAATTTTGTACGGTACACATTCCTCATTTATAGTCCTAAATACTGTTTCGAACGATTCCCACATTAGTTTTGCGTTGGAATTCCCCATTATGTTTTCCCAATTGACGTGTGACAATTTATTTCGAAATTTACTAAAGTCTGCGTGCTGGAAGTTAGGAATTTTATCGAGTTAGCTGGTTTCGAGTGACTTACTGAGAGGACAAACTCTACCATATGTGATCGCTATTGCTTAACGGTTCTATTACTTGAAGATCAGTAATTAGCCTATCATCTGTAGTTATTACTAAATCTAAAATACTGTCCAACCTCGTAGGTTCCCCAACCTTTTGAATAAGAAAGCTATCCTCGAGAAAATTAACTAAACGATTACCTTCCGCGTCTCCCTGCATTGTATCGTAATTTACGTTAGCGCAATTAAAGTCACCCATAACTAAAGCCTGCTCACTACCATTATTCTCTTTAGTTCACGATATAACGCTTCGTCCGTATCAGCTGTTTGATTAGGGGCCTATATATAACCGCAACAAAAGTTTGAAATCGTTCAATTTAAGTTCTGCTATAGTCGAATCTATCGGTTCTGGAATTGTGTACTTTACTCTATAACGTTCGCTATATTATCTTTGATATACAACGTAACACCGCCTCCTCGCCTACCTATTCTGTTTTTAACAAAAAGTCTATAACCTTTAATTTGATACTCCCCTACAAAGTCACGAGTTTCAGTGCTAAGCCACGATTCATTTATCGCAGTTATATCAGTCTTTACAAGCAATTAAAGAAAAAATTCGTTTCTTTTATTTCGTAGGCTACGAGCATTTAAGGATAGAACCTTCAAATTGTTTGTAATTGCGACACCTTCGCGAGCGCAGTGGAAATTTATGGAATTTACGCTGGGACCGTTCGAGTTACGGCAGCCTGAAAAGAAGAGACAGTATTATGAAATAGTCTTCCTAACGCGCAGCTCCAACGTCATTAAGATGAAGTCCATCTCCGAGGAACAAGTCCCTCCTGCCGTAAAACTGTTCCAAAATTCGCAAAATGCACTCCTTCCTGTTGGCAAAGAGACTTTAGTTATTGTTAATATAGGTCGCTTGCTGTAGAAATCGTTACGATGGATAATTCGAGGAATATACCTGTTAAAACAATCTTATTAGTTTTTTCCTTTAATCGCTCTAGTAAGTCCCTGTACCTAGCCAGCAGTTCTTCCGATCTAGAATTTAAAACGTTATTAGTACCGACATGAATAACATACGTTGTGTCCTCGGAGGTACCGTCTGTAAATTGGTCAACACTATTAGTTATATCCTCCACCCTTGCACCAGGGTAGCAGTAACGGCGCCTGCGACGAGGGTTTCTCCCACAGAATTCCTCGAGCTGCCCTCGAACAATGGAATCGCCAACGAGTCGTATTTCCGGTTCATCAGCATCATTGAAACCTAAAACAGAAAACTTATGTTTGTTATTACTGGTAGACATGTCTTAGGTTTTCTCAATGGGGCTCCATTACGCACTCGAACGAAGGGTTGGGAACTAGGAGAAGAGAGAGGGCTATTAATACTATTTATATTATTAGTAGAAACTGAGGCAGGAGGGGTCGTAACTGGAGTCTCAAGGGATCTAATTTTGCCGTCAGGAGCATCACCCTTTCTTCAAGGCTTACTCTGGCCTCCTTCTCACGTTCTAACTCGTTCCTCAGCACTTCCAAGTTTGAGCACCACCTGCAAACTAACTGTTCATTATTATTAGCCATTGTAAACGCGTAAGCGGCAAATTTCCCTTCACAGCGACTGCAAGTACTTGACGGGGTGCCATGCTTTTAATTAGTTAAACAACAAAAAACAAAAACAAAAAACGAGCGTTTGGAAATTAATAAATTACAACGTAGGTCTACCGCGTTTTTGAAACGCAGAAACAGGTTCTTGTAACGCAAATTTATACTAAATGAGTAGTTATTAAGCTGACCGACAAAAGATCTGTAAAAGAAGAGTATTTATGTAACACTTATCTCTCCGCGATTCGAGCCGACTTTTTTCCTTTTATTTATATATATATATATATATATATATATACAGGGTGGGCGGAAAGTAGCTCCCTATTTTGGATTGGTAAAAAAAAATCGTATATTATCCATTTATTTCAGAAGAAATATATGAAAGGTAGGCATACATGGTAGGTTTTCTCTAAATCAATGTGGGCTCCAACTCTTCACCAGCTTCTGAGCCGCCAGGAATGCGTCCACTGACTTTAGCAGGAACTCCGGCGGGATGGAGGACATGACTTCCCGAATTCGGTCCTCCAGTTCTTCCAATGTCCTCGGTTTGGTGCGGTAGACTTCTTCCTTTACCCACCCCAAAGAAGAAGTCGCACGGTGTCAAGTCGGGCTCCTGGCTTGCCATTGATGTGGACCACGACGACCCATCCAACGCCCAGGGAAGTGGGCATCCAGCCACTCACGGACAACAAGAGCGAAGTGCGGAGGGGCGCCATCTTGCATAAATATCAGATCGTCGATGTTCTCCCATGTGCTGACAACCGGCCAGACCTCGTTTCGCAACATAGCAAGGTACCGCTCAGCATTCATGGTGTTGCGCGCAAGGAACGGGCCCACAACCTGATCTGAGGTCATACCATACCACACCGTTACACTGAACCGATTCTGCCGTTTTTCAGCGGTAACCGTGCGACTTCTTTCTTTGGGGGTGGGTTAAAGGAAGAAGTCTACCGCACCAAACCGAGGACATTGGAAGAACTGGAGGACCGAATTCGGGAAGTCATGTCCTCCATCCCGCCGGAGTTCTGCTAAAGTCAGTGGACGCCATTCCTGGGCGGCTCCAGAAGCTGGTGGAAAGAGTTGGAGCCCCATTGAATTTTAGAGAAAACCTACCATGTATGCCTACCTTTTCATATTATTTCTTCTGAAATAAATGGAATATACGTATTTTTTTACCAATCCAAAATAGGGAGCTACTTTCCGCCCACCCTGTATATATATATATATATATATATATATATATATATATATATATATATATATATATATATTATGTTATTATGTTTCAGACCAACAAAGAACCTAGGATTCACTCATGGCTGGTCTATCTAACTGTGTTCGTAATTGTGTAGTGTGCATGTCCTCCGTGGTGGCGGAGGGGACCTACAAATTATGTGGGTTCCGAACCACAACGAACATAAGAAATTTTTATTGTGGGCACACTAGGGGCCAATTCGGCCCATCGAGGTGGCTCCACTATGCAACAACTGCCTGTACATTGGCAACAACCAATTTTTACAAAACTAAATAATTATCAATTTAAAACTAATTAATTATAATTTAAAACTAAAGATAGAACCTCTGGATCCAGAGGATCAAGTCATAATAGACTACTATCCACAAATATGTTACACTCTGTATCCATTTACAACCGACATGCAAATATAACAATCCAAGAATCCAGTCAATTTCATCACGGTATCCATCAACACCAGCACCCCGCCAACCAAAAGTAAGTCACGGTCCATATCATTGCGGACCATGTCACAATTTACAACCATATACATTACAATATATATAATTAGGAGGAAAAGTGTATGTGGCTGTAAAGACTGTACAGTAATGTAGAAATGTGTGGGCACCCATTTTGGGTCTCCCATTTAAAGGTGTTTGTGGGGCAAGTGAAGATCATGAGTTTTTCAATACCTCACCGTAATATGGGGGGCACCGCTCGGCAGAGGAATCTCTTTAAATGGGGTGTGTAAGGACAGAGAGTATCCCCTAACCCAAGATGCTGCCTCCCTATATCCCACAACACTTGTGTTGAGCTGTGGGATCTATCACCACAAAGCCTTAATTTTACTACCTTAAACTATACCCAATCTATCAACATATGCGTCTAATCGATTTTTAAACATGTTTATAGACGTGCTACTAATTACTTCTACCGGCAAACTATTCCAGCTATTTACTATTCTATGCGTAAAAAAGTTTTTGGCAACTGCTGTCTCGAACCTTCTACTTGTCAACTTACGCCCGTTATTTCTAGTCCTATTATATTGAGATATTTCGAAAAAGCTATCTCTATCTACGTTATCGAACCCATTCATAATTTTGAAAACCTGGATTAGATCACCCCTTCGCCTCCTAGTCTCGAGTGTTGTCAATTTTAACTCTTTAAGCCTATCCTCGTACGACTTTGACCTAAGCGACGGAATCATCTTAGTTGCTCGTCTTTGAACTCTTTCGATTTTGTCTATATCTTTGCGCATATGCGGATTCCAAAATTGGACCGCGTACTCCAAATGGGGTCTAACTAATGATTTATAAAGTGGAACTATAATATCGCGCGATTTGTACTCAAAATTTCGAGCTATAAAACCTAACACTTTGTTCGCCTTATTGACCGCTGCTGTACTTTGTTTCGTACTGTTAAATCACCAGTGACTATAACTCCTAAATCTTTTTCCTGCTCTACGCTTGTTAATCTTTCCTGACATACTATACGCAAAATTACCGTTACGCGAACCTATTGCAAAATTTTGCACTTATCAACGTTAAATCTCATTTGCCATGTGACTGACCAATCAACGATTTTATTCAGATCTTCCTGGATTTTATCTCTATCTTTGTCATTAATCGCCCTACCACCCAGCTTCGTGTCATCCGCAAACTTTGAAACTGTACTGACTAGGCCGATATCTAAATCGTTAATATATATAAGAAAAAGCAAGGGGCCCAATACAGAACCCTGAGGAACGCCACTCGCTACATTAGCCCAACACGACTTCGCTCCATCAACGACCACCCTCTGTTTCCTACCTCGCAACCACTCTTCTATCCAATTTATTACTACAACCCTGATTCCATGAGCCTTAGTTTTTTCAATGAGTCTTTTGTGCGGCAAGGTGTCAAACGCTTTTTGAAAATCTAAATACACTACATCAACCGCCCGATGTCTATCGTAAACGTCAACCACGCTTTGGAAAAATTCTAAAAGATTAGTTAAGCAAGATTTGTTTAGCCTGAATCCGTGCTGCGTATTTCTAACTAGTTTATGGAATTCTAAGTGTTCGACTATACGATCCCTAATTATTGATTCCAGTAGCTTACCTACAACAGACGTTAAACTGATTGGCCTATAATTTCCCGCCGCACCTTTATCGCCTTTCTTAAAGATAGGTGTTACGTTTGCTAACATGAAATTATCTGGTACGCACCCCTCAGAAATAGACGCATTAAAAATCTTTGTTAGCGGCACAACAATGCTATCTTTTAATTCATTTAGTTGTATGGGATATATGGAATCCGGCCTCGGTGATTTACGCGTTTTCATTTATCAATATAGCGCATTACCCCCCTTCACTAACCAGTATATTATCCAAATATTACCATTATCAAAAGGTATTATGTCTATGACCGTCGGGATATTCATTACATCTTCTATAGTAAAAACTGACGTAAAAAATTCGTTTAGCAAGGTAGCCACTTCCATGTTTTCAGAAACTAGATCTCCGTTTAAATTTTTCAAAGGCCCCAAGACGCTTTTTACTGGATTTCTATTATTGCCGTATTGAAAGAATCGCTTGGGTTTTCTTTACCGTCACGAGCTATGGAGATTTCAAATTCGCGCTTGGAATTTTTTATTACACTTTTCGCTTCACGCCTTAGAGATATGTAGTTGTTTCGTAACCACAAATTGTCTTTATCGCACTTATGTAGCCTATAAGCCCTATCTCTACTCTTTATAATGTCTCCTACTCTAGAAGTAAACCACAAGGGCTTATTGTTTACTTTCGCACGCTTAATTTTGTACGGTACACATTCCTCATTTATAGTCCTAAATACTGTTTCGAACGATTCCCACATTAGTTTTGCGTTGGAATTCCCCATTATGTTTTCCCAATTGACGTGTGACACTTTATTTCGAAATTTACTAAAGTCTGCGTGCTGGAAGTTAGGAATTTTATTCGAGTTAGCTGGTTTCGAGTGACTTACTGAGAGGACAAACTCTACCATAGTGTGATCGCTATTGCTTAACGGTTCTATTACTTGAAGATCAGTAATTAGCCTATCATCTGTAGTTATTACTAAATCTAAAATACTGTCCAACCTCGTAGGTTCCCCAACCTTTTGAATAAGAAAGCTATCCTCGAGAAAATTAACTAAACGATTACCTTCCGCGTCTCCCTGCATTGTATCGTAATTTACGTTAGCGCAATTAAAGTCACCCATAACTAAAGCTTGCTCACTACCAATTGTTCTCTTTAGTTCACGATATAACGCTTCGTCCGTATCAGCTGTTTGATTAGGGGGCCTATATATAACCGCAACAAAAAGTTTGAAATCGTTCAATTTAAGTTCTGCTGTAGTCGAATCTATCGGTTCTGGAATTGTGTACTTTACCTCTATAACGTTCGCTATATTATCTTTGATATACAACGTAACACCGCCTCCTCGCCTACTTATTCTGTTTTTAACAAAAAGTCTATAACCTTTAATTTGATAATCCCCTACAAAGTCACGAGTTTCAGTGCTAAGCCACGATTCATTTATCGCAGTTATATCAGTCTTTAGAAGCAATTAAAGCAAAAAATTCGTTTCTTTTATTTCGTAGGCTACGAGCATTTAAGGATAGAACCTTCAAGTTGTTTGTAATTTCGACACCTTCGCGAGCGCAGTGGAAATTTATGGAATTTACGCTGGGACCGTTCGAGTTACGGCAGACTGAAAAGAAGAGACAGTATTATGAAATAGTCTTCCTGAACGCGCAGCTCCAACGTCATTAAGATGAAGTCCATCTCCGAGAAACAAGTCCCTCCTGCCGTAAAACTGTTCCAAAATTCGCAAAATGCACTCATTCCTGTTGGCAAAGAGACTTTATGTTATTGTTAATATAGGTCGTCTTGCTGTAGAAATCGTTACGATGGATAATTCGAGGAATTATACCTGTTAAAACAATTTTATTAGTTTTTTCCTTTAATCGCTCTAGTAAGTCCCTGTACCTAGCCAGCAGTTCTTCCGATCTAGAATTTAAAACGTTATTAGTACCTACATGAATAACATACGTTGTGTCCTCGGAGGTACCGTCTGTAAATTGGTCAACACTATTAGTTATATCCTCCACCCTTGCACCAGGGTAGCAGTAACGGTGCCTGCGACGAGGGTTTCTCCCACAGAATTCCTCGAGTTGCCCTCGAACAATGGAATCGCCAACGAGTCGTATTTCCGGTTCATCAGCATCATTGAAACCTAAAACAGAAAACTTAGTGTTTGTTATTACTGGTAGACATGTCTTAGGTTTTCTCAATGGGGCTCCATTACGCACTCGAACGAAGGGTTGGGAACTAGGAGAAGAGAGGGCTATTAATACTATTTATATTATTAGTAGAAACTGAGGCAGGAGGGGTCGTAACTGGAGTCTCAAGGGACTCTAATTTTGCCGTCAGGAGCATCCCCCTTTCTTCAAGGCTTACTCTGGCCTCCTTCTCACGTTCTAACTCGTTCCTCAGCACTTCCAAGTTTGAGCACCACCTGCAAACTAACTGTTCATTATTATTAGCCATTGTAAAGCGTAAGCGGCAAATTTCCCTTCACAGCGACTGCAAGTACTTGACGGGGTGCCATGCTTTTAATTAGTTAAACAACAAAAAAAAAAACAAAAAACGAGCGTTTGGAAATTAATAAATTACAACGTAGGTCTACCGCGTTTTTGAAACGCAGAAACAGGTTCTTGTAACGCAAATTTATACTAAATGAGTAGTTAATTAAGCTACCGACAAAAGATCTGTAAAAGAAGAGTATTTATAACACTTATCTCTCCGCGATTCGAGCCGACTTTTTTCCTTTTATTTATATATATATATATATATATATATATATATATATATATATATATATATATATATATATTATATATGTTATTATGTTCAGACCAACAAAGAACCTAGGATTCACTCATGGCTGGTCTATCTAACTGTGTTCGTAATTGTGTAGTGTGCATGTCCTCCGTGGTGGGCGGAGGGGACCTACAAATTATGTGGGTTCCGAACAACACGAACATAAGAAATTTTTATAGTGGGCACACTAGGGGCCAATTCGGCCCATCGAGGTGGCTCCACTATGCAACAACTGCCTGTACATTGGCAACAACCATTTTTACAAAACTAAATAATTATCAATTATAATTATTATAAATTTAAAACTAAAGATAGAACCTCTGAATCCGAGGATCAAGTCATAATAGACACTATCCCACAAATATGTTACCTCTGATCATTTACAAACCGACATGCAATATAACAAATCCAAGGAATCCAGTCATTTCATCACGGTATCCATCAACACCACACCACCGCCAACCAAAAGTAAGTCACGGTCCATATCATTGCGGACCATGTCACAATTTACAACCATATACATTACAATATATATAATTAGGAGGAAAAGTGTATGTTTGGCTGTAAGGCTGTAGATGTAACGTTAGAATGTGTGGGCACCCATTTTGGGTCTCCCATTTAAAGGTGTTTGTGGGCAAGTGAAGATCATGATTTTTCAATACCTCACCGTAATATGGGGGGCACCGCTAGGCAGAGGAATCTCTTTGAATGGGGTGTGTAAGGACAGAGAGTTCCCCTAACCCCAGATCTGCCTCCCTATATCCCACAACACTTGTGTTGAGCTTTTGGGATCTATCACCACAAGCCTTAATTTTACTGCCTTAAACTATACCCATCTATCAACATATGCGTCTATCGATTTTGAAACATGTTTATAGACGTGCTACTAATTACTTCTACCGGCAACTATTCCAGCATATTTACTATTCTATGCGTAAAAAAGTTTTTGGCAACTGCTGTCTCGAACCTTCTACTTGTCAACTTACGCCCGTTATTTCTAGTCCTATTATATTGAGATATTTCGAAAAAGCTATCTCTATCTACTTATCGAACCCATTCATAATTTTGAAAACCTGGATTAGATCACCCTTCGCCTCCTAGTCTCGAGTGTTGTCAATTTAACTCTTTAAGCCTATCCTCGTACGACTTTGACCTAAGCGACGGATCATCTTAGTTGCTCGTCTTTAACTATTTCGATTTTGTCTATATCTTTGCGCATATGCGGATTCCAAAATTGGACCGCGTACTCCAATGGGGTCTAACTAATGATTTATAAAGTGGAACTATAATATCGCGCGATTTGTACTCAAAATTTCGAGCTATAAAACCTAACACTTTGTTCGCCTTATTGACCGCTGCTGTACTTTGTTTCGTTACTGTTAAATCACCAGTGACTATAACTCCTAAATCTTTTTCCTGCTCTACGCTTGTTAGATCTTTCTCTGACATACTATACGCAAATTACCGTTACGTGAACCTATTTGCAAAATTTTGCACTTATCAACGTTAAATCTCATTTGCCATGTGACTGACCAATCAACGATTTTATTCAGATCTTCCTGGATTTTATCTCTATCTTTGTCATTATCGCCCTACCACCCAGCTTCGTGTCATCCGCAAACTTTGAACTGTACTGACTAGGCCGATATCTAAATCGTTATATATATAGAAAAGCAAGGGGCCCAATACAGAACCCTGAGGAACGCCACTCGCTACATTAGCCCAAAACGACTTCGCTCCATCACGACCACCCTCTGTTTCCTACCTCGCAACCACTCTTCTATCCAATTTATTACTACAACCCTGATTCCATGAGCCTTAGTTTTTTTCAATGAGTCTTTTGTGCGGCAAGGTGTCAAACGCTTTTTGAAAATCTAAATACACTACATCAACCGCCCGATGTCTATCGTAAACGTCACCACGCTTTGGAAAAATTCTAAAAGATTAGTTAAGCAAGATTTGTTAGCCTGAATCCGTGCTGCGTATTTCTAACTAGTTTATGGAATTCTAAGTGTTCGACTATACGATCCCTAATTATTGATTCCAGTAGCTTACCTACAACAGACGTTAAACTGATTGGCCTATAATTTCCCGCCGCCACCTTTATCGCCTTTCTTAAAGATAGGTGTTACGTTTGCTAACATGAAATTATCTGGTACGCACCCCTCAGAAATAGACGCATTAAAAATCTTGTTAGCGACACAACAATGCTATCTTTTAATTCATTTAGTTGTATGGGATATATGGAATCCGGCCTCGGTGATTTACGCGTTTTCATTTTTATCATATAGCGCATTACCTCCCCTTCACTACCACTATATTATCCAAAATATTACCATTATCAAAGGTATTATGTCTATGACCGTCGGGATATTCATTACATCTTCTATAGTAAAAACTGACGTAAAAAATTCGTTTAGCAAGGTAGCCATTTCCATGTTTTCAGAAACTAGATCTCCGTTTAAATTTTTTCAAAGGCCCCAAGACGCTTTTTTACTGGATTTCTATTATTGCCGTATTGAAAGAATCGCTTGGTGGTTTTCTTTACCGTCACGAGCTATGGAGATTTCAAATTCGCGCTTGGAATTTTTTATTACACTTTTCGCTTCACGCCTTAAGATATGTAGTTGTTTCGTAACCACAAAATTGTCTTTATCGCACTTATGTAGCCTATAAGCCCTATCTCTACTCTTTATAATGTCTCCTACTCTAGAAGTAAACCACAAGGGCTTATTGTTTACTTTCGCACGCTTAATTTTGTACGGTACACATTCCTCATTTATAGTCCTAAATACTGTTTCGAACGATTCCCACATTAGTTTTGCGTTGGAATTCCCCATTATGTTTTCCCAATTGACGTGTGACACTTTATTTCGAAATTTACTAAAGTCTGCGTGCTGGAAGTTAGGAATTTTATTCGAGTTAGCTGGTTTCGAGTGACTTACTGAGAGGACAAACTCTACCATAGTGTGATCGCTATTGCTTAACGGTTCTATTACTTGAAGATCAGTAATTAGCCTATCATCTGTAGTTATTACTAAATCTAAAATACTGTCCAACCTCGTAGGTTCCCCAACCTTTTGAATAAGAAAGCTATCCTCGAGAAAATTAACTAAACGATTACCTTCCGCGTCTCCCTGCATTGTATCGTAATTTACGTTAGCTCAATTAAAGTCACCCATAACTAAAGCCTGCTCACTACCAATTATTCTCTTTAGTTCACGATATAACGCTTCGTCCGTATCAGCTGTTTGATTAGGGGGCCTATATATAACCGCAACAAAAAGTTTGAAATCGTTCAATTTAAGTTCTGCTGTAGTCGAATCTATCGGTTCTGGAATTGTGTACTTTACCTCTATAACGTTCGCTATATTATCTTTGATATACAACGTAACACCGCCTCCTCGCCTACCTATTCTGTTTTTAACAAAAAGTCTATAACCTTTAATTTGATACTCCCCTACAAAGTCACGAGTTTCAGTGCTAAGCCACGATTCATTTATCGCAGTTATATCAGTCTTTAGAAGCAATTAAAGCAAAAAATTCGTTTCTTTTATTTCGTAGGCTACGAGCATTTAAGGATAGAACCTTCAAGTTGTTTGTAATTTCGAAACCTTCGCGAGCGCAGTGGAAATTTATGGAATTTACGCTGGGACCGTTCGAGTTACGGCAGACTGAAAAGAAGAGACAGTATTATGAAATAGTCTTCCTAAACGCGCAGCTCCAACGTCATTAAGATGAAGTCCATCTCCGAGAAACAAGTCCCTCCTGCCGTAAAACTGTTCCAAAATTCGCAAAATGCACTCATTCCTGTTGGCAAAGAGACTTTATGTATTGTTAATATAGGTCGTCTTGCTGTAGAAATCGTTACGATGGATAATTCGAGGAATTATACCTGTTAAAACAATTTTATTAGTTTTTTCCTTTAATCGCTCTAGTAAGTCCCTGTACCTAGCCAGCAGTTCTTCCGATCTAGAATTTAAAACGTTATTAGTACCGACATGAATAACATACGTTGTGTCCTCGGAGGTACCGTCTGTAAATTGGTCAACACTATTAGTTATATCCTCCACCCTTGCACCAGGGTAGCAGTAACGGCGCCTGCGACGAGGGTTTCTCCCACAGAATTCCTCGAGTTGCCCTCGAACAATGGAATCGCCAACGAGTCGTATTTCCGGTTCATCAGCATCATTGAAACCTAAAACAGAAAACTTAGTGTTTGTTATTACTGGTAGACATGTCTTAGGTTTTCTCAATGGGGCTCCATTACGCACTCGAACGAAGGGTTGGGAACTAGGAGAAGAGAGAGGGCTATTAATACTATTTATATTATTAATTGAAACTGAGGCAGGAGGGGTCGTAACTGGAGTCTCAAGGGACTCTAATTTTGCCGTCAGGAGCATCCCCCTTTCTTCAAGGCTTACTCTGGCCTCCTTCTCACGTTCTAACTCGTTCCTCAGCACTTCCAAGTTTGAGCACCACCTGCAAACTAACTGTTCATTATTATTAGCCATTGTAAACGCGTAAGCGGCAAATTTCCCTTCACAGCGACTGCAAGTACTTGACGGGGGTGCCATGCTTTTAATTAGTTAAACAACAAAAAACAAAAAAACAAAAAACGAGCGTTTGGAAATTAATAAATTACAACGTAGGTCTACCGCGTTTTTGAAACGCAGAAACAGGTTCTTGTAACGCAAATTTATACTAAATGAGTAGTTAATTAAGCTACCGACAAAAGATCTGTAAAAGAAGAGTATTTATAACACTTATCTCTCCGCGATTCGAGCCGACTTTTTTTCTTTTATTTATATATATATATATATATATATATATATATATATTTTATGTTATTATGTTTCAGACCAACAAAGAACCTAGGATTCACTCATGGCTGGTCTATCTAACTGTGTTCGTAATTGTGTAGTGTGCATGTCCTCCGTGGTGGCGGAGGGGACCTACAAATTATGTGGGTTCCGAACCACAACGAACATAAGAAATTTTTATAGTGGGCACACTAGGGGCCAATTCGGCCCATCGAGGTGGCTCCACTATGCAACAACTGCCTGTACATTGGCAACAACCAATTTTTACAAAACTAAATAATTATAAATTTAAAACTAAAGATAGAACCTCTGGATCCAGAGGATCAAGTCATAATAGACAACTATCCACAAATATGTTACACTCTGTATCCATTTACAACCGACATGCAAATATAACAAATCCAAGGAATCCAGTCAATTTCATCATGGTATCCATCAACACCAGCACCCCGCCAACCAAAAGTAAGTCACGGTCCATATCAATTGCGGACCATGTCACAATTTACAACCATATACATTACAATATATATAATTAGGAGGAAAAGTGTAGGTTTGGCTGTAAAGGCTGTAGATGTAACGTAGAAATGTGTGGGCACCCATTTTGGGTCTCCCATTTAAAGGTGTTTGTGGGGCAAGTGAAGATCATGAGTTTTTCAATACCTCACCGTAATATGGGGGGCACCGCTAGGCAGAGGAATCTCTTTGAATGGGGTGTAAGGACAGAGAGTATCCCTAAACCCAAGATGCTGCCTCCCTATATCCCACAACACTTGTTTGAGCTTTGGGATCTATCACCACAAAGCCTTAATTTTACTGCCTTAAACTATACCCAATCTATCAACATATGCGTCTAATCGATTTTTAAACATGTTTATAGACGTGCTACTAATTACTTCTACCGGCAAACTATTCCAGCTATTTACTATTCTATGCTAAAAAAGTTTTTGGCAACTGCTGTCTCGAACCTTCTACTTGTCAACTTACGCCCGTTATTTCTAGTCCTATTATATTGAGATATTTCGAAAAAGCTATCTCTATCTACGTTATCGAACCCATTCATAATTTTGAAAACCTGGATTAGATCACCCTTCGCCTCCTAGTCTCGAGTGTTGTCAATTTTAACTCTTTAAGCCTATCCTCGTACGACTTTGACCTAAGCGACGGAATCATCTTAGTTGCTCGTCTTTGAACTCTTTCGATTTTGTCTATATCTTTGCGCATATGCGGATTCCAAAATTGGACCGCGTACTCCAAATGGGGTCTAACTAATGATTTATAAAGTGGAACTATAATATCGCGCGATTTGTACTCAAAATTTCGAGCTATAAAACCTAACACTTTGTTCGCCTTATTGACCGCTGCTGTACTTTGTTTCGTTACTGTTAAATCACCAGTGACTATAACTCCTAAATCTTTTTCCTGCTCTACGCTTGTTAGATCTTTCTCTGACATACTATACGCAAAATTACCGTTACGCGAACCTATTTGCAAAATTTTGCACTTATCAACGTTAAATCTCATTTGCCATGTGACTGACCAATCAACGATTTTATTCAGATCTTCCTGGATTTTATCTCTATCTTTGTCATTAATCGCCCTACCACCCAGCTTCGTGTCATCCGCAAACTTTGAAACTGTACTGACTAGGCCGATATCTAAATCGTTAATATATATAAGAAAAAGCAAGGGGCCCAATACAGAACCCTGAGGAACGCCACTCGCTACATTAGCCCAACACGACTTCGCTCCATCAACGACCACCCTCTGTTTCCTACCTCGCAACCACTCTTCTATCCAATTTATTACTACAACCCTGATTCCATGAGCCTTAGTTTTTTCAATGAGTCTTTTGTGCGGCAAGGTGTCAAACGCTTTTTGAAAATCTAAATACACTACATCAACCGCCCGATGTCTATCGTAAACGTCAACCACGCTTTGGAAAAATTCTAAAAGATTAGTTAAGCAAGATTTGTTAGCCTGAATCCGTGCTGCGTATTTCTAACTAGTTTATGGAATTCTAAGTGTTCGACTATACGATCCCTAATTATTGATTCCAGTAGCTTACCTACAACAGACGTTAAACTGATTGGCCTATAATTTCCCGCCGCACCTTTATCGCCTTTCTTAAAGATAGGTGTTACGTTTGCTAACATGAAATTATCTGGTACGCACCCCTCAGAAATAGACGCATTAAAAATCTTTGTTAGCGGCACAACAATGCTATCTTTTAATTCATTTAGTTGTATGGGATATATGGAATCCGGCCTCGGTGATTTACGCGTTTTCATTTTATCAATATAGCGCATTACCTCCCCTTCACTAACCACTATATTATCCAAAATATTACCATTATCAAAAGGTATTATGTCTATGACCGTCGGGATATTCATTACATCTTCTATAGTAAAAACTGACGTAAAAAATTCGTTTAGCAAGGTAGCCATTTCCATGTTTTCAGAAACTAGATCTCCGTTTAAATTTTTCAAAGGCCCCAAGACGCTTTTTACTGGATTTCTATTATTGCCGTATTGAAAGAATCGCTTGGGGTTTTCTTTACCGTCACGAGCTATGGAGATTTCAAATTCGCGCTTGGAATTTTTTATTACACTTTTCGCTTCACGCCTTAGAGATATGTAGTTGTTTCGTAACCACAAATTGTCTTTATCGCACTTATGTAGCCTATAAGCCCTATCTCTACTCTTTATAATGTCTCCTACTCTAGAAGTAAACCACAAGGGCTTATTGTTTACTTTCGCACGCTTAATTTTGTACGGTACACATTCCTCATTTATAGTCCTAAATACTGTTTCGAACGATTCCCACATTAGTTTTGCGTTGGAATTCCCCATTATGTTTTCCCAATTGACGTGTGACACTTTATTTCGAAATTTACTAAAGTCTGCGTGCTGGAAGTTAGGAATTTTATTCGAGTTAGCTGGTTTCGAGTGACTTACTGAGAGGACAAACTCTACCATAGTGTGATCGCTATTGCTTAACGGTTCTATTACTTGAAGATCAGTAATTAGCCTATCATCTGTAGTTATTACTAAATCTAAAATACTGTCCAACCTCGTAGGTTCCCAACCTTTTGAATAAGAAAGCTATCCTCGAGAAAATTAACTAAACGATTACCTTCCGCGTCTCCCTGCATTGTATCGTAATTTACGTTAGCGCAATTAAAGTCACCCATAACTAAAGCCTGCTTACTACCAATTATTCTCTTTAGTTCACGATATAACGCTTCGTCCGTATCAGCTGTTTGATTAGGGGGCCTATATATAACCGCAACAAAAAGTTTGAAATCGTTCAATTTAAGTTCTGCTGTAGTCGAATCTATCGGTTCTGGAATTGTGTACTTTACCTCTATAACGTTCGCTATATTATCTTTGATATACAACGTAACACCGCCTCCTCGCCTACCTATTCTGTTTTTAACAAAAAGTCTATAACCTTTAATTTGATACTCCCCTACAAAGTCACGAGTTTCAGTGCTAAGCCACGATTCATTTATCGCAGTTATATCAGTCTTTAGAAGCAATTAAAGCAAAAAATTCGTTTCTTTTATTTCGTAGGCTACGAGCATTTAAGGATAGAACCTTCAAGTTGTTTGTAATTTCGACACCTTCGCGAGCGCAGTGGAAATTTATGGAATTTACACTGGGACCGTTCGAGTTACGGCAGACTGAAAAGAAGAGACAGTATTATGAAATAGTCTTCCTAAACGCGCAGCTCCAACGTCATTAAGATGAAGTCCATCTCCGAGAAACAAGTCCCTCCTGCCGTAAAACTGTTCCAAAATTCGCAAAATGCACTCATTCCTGTTGGCAAAGAGACTTTATGTTATTGTTAATATAGGTCGTCTTGCTGTAGAAATCGTTACGATGGATAATTCGAGGAATTATACCTGAAACAATTTTATAATTTTTTCCTTTAATCGCTCTAGTAAGTCCCTGTACCTAGCCAGCAGTTCTTCCGATCTAGAATTTAAAACGTTATTAGTACCGACATGAATAACATACGTTGTGTCCTCGGAGGTACCGTCTGTAAATTGGTCAACACTATTAGTTATATCCTCCACCCTTGCACCAGGGTAGCAGTAACGGCGCCTGCGACGAGGGTTTCTCCCACAGAATTCCTCGACTTGCCCTCGAACAATGGAATCGCCAACGAGTCGTATTTCCGGTTCATCAGCATCATTGAAACCTAAAACAGAAAACTTAGTGTTTGTTATTACTGGTAGACATGTCTTAGGTTTTCTCAATGGGGCTCCATTACGCACTCGAACGAAGGGTTGGGAACTAGGAGAAGAGAGAGGGCTATTAATACTATTTATATTATTAGTAGAAACTGAGGCAGGAGGGGTCGTAACTGGAGTCTCAAGGGACTCTAATTTTGCCGTCAGGAGCATCCCCCTTTCTTCAAGGCTTACTCTGGCCTCCTTCTCACGTTCTAACTCGTTCCTCAGCACTTCCAAGTTTGAGCACCACCTGCAAACTAACTGTTCATTATATTAGCCATTGTAAACGCGTAAGCGGCAAATTTCCCTTCACAGCGATTGCAAGTACTTGACGGGGGTGCCATGCTTTTAATTAGTTAAACAACAAAAAACAAAAAACAAAAAACGAGCGTTTGGAAATTAATAAATTACAACGTAGGTCTACCGCGTTTTTGAAACGCAGAAACAGGTTCTTGTAACGCAAATTTATACTAAATGAGTAGTTAATTAAGCTACCGACAAAAGATCTGTAAAAGAAGAGTATTTATAACACTTATCTCTCCGCGATTCGAGCCGACTTTTTTCCTTTTATTTATATATATATATATATATATATATATATATATATATTATGTTATTATGTTTCAGACCAACAAAGAACGTAGGATTCACTCAAGGCTGGTCTATCTAACTGTGTTCGTAATTGTGTAGTGTGCATGTCCTCCGTGGTGGCGGAGGGGACCTACAAATTATGTGGGTTCCGAACCACAACGAACATAAGAAATTTTTATAGTGGGCACACTAGGGGCCAATTCGGTCCATCGAGGTGGCTCCACTATGCAACAACTGCCTGTACATTGGCAACAACCAATTTTTACAAAACTAAATAATTATCAATTTAAAACTAATTAATTATAAATTTAAAACTAAAGATAGAACCTCTGGATCCAGAGGATCAAGTCATAATAGACTACTATCCACAAATATGTTACACTCTATATCTATTTATAACCGACATGCAAATATATCAGATCCAAAGAATCCAGTCAATTTCATTACGGTATCCATCAATACCAGTACTTTGCCAACCAAAAATAAGTCACGGTCGATATCAATTGCGGACCAAGTCACAATTTACAACTATATACATTACAATATATATACTTTGGAGGGAAAGTGTAGGTGTGGCTGTAAAGACTGTACAGTAATGTAGAAATGTGTGTGCACCCATTTTGGGTCTCCCATTTTAATGTGTTTGTGGGGCAAGTGAAGATCATAAGTTTTTCAATACCTCACAGTACTATGGGGGGCACCGCTCGGCAGAGGAATCTCTTTAAATGGGGTGTGTAAGGACAGAGAGTATCCCCTAACCCAAGATGCTGCCTCCCTATATCCCACAACACTTGTGTTGAGCTGTGGGATGTATCACCTAAATGTACATAATATATATGAAATATACTACTGTAGTACCATTCATGCAATAAAAATGGGCTTAAACACTATCACCAGATGTCCCTTGATGACACGAAACTATTCAACCTTCTTTTGAAAGAATCAATTGTATCTGAAGTCACCACTTCTTCTGTCTGACTGTTCCAAAACTTAATACTCTCTTTGTAAAAAATATGTTTTCTTAAATTTGTTCTACATCTTGGCTTAAATAATTTCATACTATGACCTCTAGTCTGGTTATTGTGATCTTTAATGAAAATAGAATAAAAATCTACCTTATCCAACCCTTAATTTTACTACCTTAAACTATACCCAATCTATCAACGGTTTTAGGCGAATTTGTCTACAACAATTTGTCTAAAGATACAATTCTTCTACAACAATTTCTCTACAACAATTTATCTACAACAATTAGTCTACAGATACAATTTATCTACAGTAATTTGTCTACAGATACAATTTCTCAAGAGAAACTAATACTAATATTGGACCTACTATGTTTCATGGACTGCTCTCGATTTTCCTACGAAATTGAAAACAAGGGCTGTCGATGACCCTGATTTTGTTTCTGCAATCGGTTTTCTTGAGAAACCTAACCTAACCTAACCTAACCTGACCTAGCCTGACCTAACATAACCTAACCTGACCTAACCTGACCTAACCTAACCTAACCTGACCTGACCTAAACTAACCTAACCTGACCTAATCGAGTTTCTTATACTATTGTTTTTTGCAAGATATCGCACTAATTCTTGTCATTTTTTGTGAATTTGTATGGCGTAAGCGCCACACCAGCTCGGAATTATTCAAAAAGATGTTGGAGTGTATTGCATCGTTTCAGTAAATAAATTTATTCAATATCCAATAAAATTTTTCTTTATCATTTCTCAAGAAAACCGATTGCAGAAACAAATTTTTCATTTTTGTGAAAAAATTAATAATAATTAACATCAAATAGCTTTCATTTTTCCTCTCTAAACAAATTGTATCTGTAGACAAATTACTGTAGATAAATTGTATCTGTAGACTAATTGCTGTAGATAAATTGTTGTAGACAAATTGTTGTACATGAATTGCATCTTTAGACAAATTGTTGTAGAGAAATTCGCCGGACACCTCTATCAACATATGCGTCTAGTCGATTTTTAAACATGTTTATAGACGTGCTACTAATTACTTCTACCGGCAAACAATTCCAGCTATTTACTATTCTATGCGTAAAAAAGTTTTTGGCAACTGCTGTCTCGAACGTTCTACTTGTCAACTTTCACCCGTTCTTTTTAGTCCTATTACATTGAGATATTTCGAAAAAGCTATCTCTACCTACGTTATCCAACCCATTCATAATTTTGAAAACCTGGATTAGATCAACCATTATCCTCCTAGTCTCGAGTGTCGTCAATTTTAACCCCTTAAGCCTATCTTCGTACGACTTTGACTTATGCGACGGAATCATCTAAGTTGCTCGTCTTTGAACTCTTTCGATTTTTTCTGTCTTTCGCATATGTGGATTCCAAAATTTGATCGTATACTCCAAATGCAGTCTTAGTAATGATTTATAAAGAGGAACTAAAATATCGCACGAATTGTACTCAAAATTTCGAGCTATAAAACCTAACACTTTGTTCACTTTGTTGACCGCTGCTGTACTTTGTTTCGCTACTTTTAAATCACCAGTGACTATAACTCCTAAATCTTTTTCCTGCTCTACGCTTGTTAACTCTTTCATTGACATACTATACGCAAAATTACCGTTACGCGAACCTATATGTAAAATTTTGCACTTATCGACGTTAAATCTCATTTGCCATGTGACTGACCAATAAACGATTTTATTCAGATCATTCTGGATTTTACCTCTATCTTCGTCATTAATCGCCATACCACCCAGCTTCGTATCATCCGCAAACACTGAAACTTTACTGACTAGGCCGACATCTAAATCGTTAATATATATAAGAAAAACAAGGGGCCCAATACAGAACCCTGAGGAACGCCACTCGCTACATTAGCCCAACACGACTCCGCTCCATCAACGACTAACCTCTGTTTCCTACCTCGCACACCACTCTTCTATCCAATTTACTACTACACCCCTGATTCCATGAGCCTTAGTTTTCTCAATGAGTCTTTTGTGCGGTACGGTGTCAAATGCTTTTTGAAAATCTAAATACACTACATCAACCGCACAATGACTATCGAAAACGTCAACCACGCTTTGAAAAAATTTTAAAAGATTAATTAAGTAAGATTTGTTTCGCCTAAAACCATGCTGCGTATTTCTAACTAAGTTATGCAATTCTAAGTGTTCGACTATACGATCCCTAATTATTGATTCCAATAGCTTACCTACAACAGACGTTAAACTGATTGGT
>JAJOZX010000341.1:762500-797500 GCA_023014485.1 Bathynomus jamesi | reverse complement strand
GGAAACCGGACGAAAATTGCGCATGGTCTCCCTTAAGGCGTCGGCGTACGTGCTGCCGTCCACCGAAGGATGTGCTCCTGACGAAGTGAAGAATTCGCCGGGTAGCCGCAGAGGAGTACCGTACACCAATTCGGCCGATGTACATTGCAGGTCATCCTTGAGCGCTGCCCGAATTCCCAGGAGGACAAGGGGAAGGGCGTCGGTCCAACGTGGGCCGGTGGTGGTCATCCTTAGGGACGCCTTCAGGTGACGGTGTAGTCGCTCGACGAGGCCATTGGCCATGGGCCTATATGCTGTAGTCCGAATCCGGGAACAACCTAAAATTTGTGTCAGGCTCTTCCACAGAGCGGATTCGAATTGCCGACCACGGTCAGTAGTGATTGTTGATGGGACTCCAAAACGGGACACCCAACCACTGACGAAAGCGCGGGCGGCGGATTCAGCCGTGATGTCCTTTATAGGGATCGCCTCAGGCCAACGCGTGAATCGATCGACGCAGGTGAGGAGGTACGTGTAACCTTCTGAGTATGGAAATGGGCCGACGAGGTCCAGATGTACGTGATCGAAACGTGCGTCGGGGGGACGAAAAACAGCTAAAGGTGCCGTCGTGTGACGTTGAATTTTTGCTTTCTGGCACTTTATGCAAGCTTGGGCCCAACGTCTGACGTCACGGTTGATGCTGGCCAGACGAAACGAGAGGTGACGAGAGCCTGAGACGCGCGAATTCCGGGGTGAGAAAGAGAATGAAGCCTATTAAAAATTTCGCGTCGGAATTTCTCGGGGACGAAAGGACGGTGTGATCCTGTAGAGACGTCGACCGTGAGGGTCCGTGAGGAAGAAGGCAGTGGAATTTCTTCCAGTTGTAACGACGTGGATGCACTACTGAGCTGCTGCAGTTCATCGTCTCCTCGTTGAGCTTCTGCTATGGCTTCGTAGTCGATGACGTCACCGGTGGCGGGAACAAGGGACGCATTAATCGTGACTCGCGATAGAGCGTCCGCTGCGGTATTTGCATGGCCTTTTATGTGACGAAGATCGCCAGTGAATTGTGAGACGTAGTCCAAATGTCTCATTTCCCTGGGGGAATACCGGTCGGATTGGGAATTGATGGCAAACGTTAGCGGACGATGATCCGTGTATATAATGAATTCTCTTCCCTCTAAGTAGTGGCGGAAGTGTTTGGTCGCCAGATAAACCGCAAGCAATTCTCGACCGAAAGTGCTATATCTGGTTTCCGTTGGTTTGAATGCGCGTGAGAAAAAGGCTAAGGGCTGCCAACCATCTCCTGACGCTTGTTGTAATACGGCGCCTGCCGCAGTGTCAGAAGCATCCACGACGAGGCTGATTTCTGCGTCAGGATGAGGGTGAGACAGCTGGGTCGCATCAATGAGGGCTGACTTAGCCGACTCGAACGCTCGCTGGGCCTCTTCAGGCCATGGAATTGACGTAGAGGACCCCCTCCTGCAGGGGCGCAGCAGGGCATGCAAAGGGCGGAGGAGGTGCGCGCCATGGGGAATGAATCTGCGATAAAAGTTTATCATACCTAAAAATTCCCGCAGTTTTCTTTGCGTGGTAGGGGGGGGAAATTCCTTAATACGTCGACCTTATGGGGGTTGGGGGAGATACCGTTGCCTGTAATTTGATGACCGAGGAACTGCAGTTCGGGGACGCCAAACTGGCACTTGCTGGGGTTGATGACGACTCCATACTCATCGAGTCGAGCGAAAACCTGCCGAAGGTGTTTGACATGTTCCACTTCATCGCTGCTGGCAATGAGGAGGTCGTCTATGTAGGCAAAACAGAAGGGGAGACTCCGAAGGACGTCGTCGATAAATCTCTGAAAAGTCTGTGCCGCGTTCCGGAGGCCGAAAGGCATGCGGATGTATTCGAAAAGCCCAAAGGGCGTTATTATCGCGGTTTTAGGAACGTCCTCTGGGGCTACCGGGATTTGATGGTAGGCCCTGACGAGGTCCAGTTTGGAGAAAACCGTACACCCAGAGAGATTGGCGGCAAAATCGTGCAGAAGGGGGGGAGGGTAGCGGTCGGGCACTGTGCAAGTGTTGAGCGCCCTGTAATCGCCCACAGGACGCCAGTCGCCCTCAGTCTTCTTGGGGACCATGTGTAACGGTGCGGCCCAAGGGCTTTTGGAAGGCCGGACGATTCCTAGTTCGATCATGTGTTCGAACTCTGCCTTTGCGATGCGCAGACGGTCCGGAGCCAAACGTCGAGGACGAGCATTCTTCGGGGGTCCTGCAGTCTGATGTAGTGGAGGACATGATGTTTCACTGGCACCTCGCGGTTGCAAGGGCGTGTCACCGATGGAAACTCAGCCAGTAGTGTACCGTACGGTGACTCAGGGCGAGCCACCGAATATACTGGCGGAGGCGCTGACGTACGGGAGAAAACGCCTTGCACGCTGAGGCTGGTCTTGTGGTCGATGAGTCTCCGGCGTCTAACGTCCACTCCTAAGTCGTAATGCTGCAGAAAATCTGCACCTAAGATTGGCTGTTGCACGTCGGCGATGAGAAAAACCCAACGGAAGGTTCTCCTAAGTCCGAGGTTGAGGGAAGGGATTTTTGACCGAATGTTTGAATGGGAGTCGCGTTCACCGCGTGTAATTCAGTCTCCCAACTGGGATGTAACCGCTCTTGTGGGGAGGGGGGGAGGAGACTGACTTGGGCGCCGGTATCGACCAAGAAACGTATCTTGGAATGGGCGTCTGTGACGAAGAATAGGCGGACGCCGTGGAAGCCTTGAGCATGAGACGCCGTTAATGCTCGGCTGCTACGTTTCCCGCCCGAAGACAGGGCCGTGCATTTCCGGGCTTGATCGCCGAATGTCCTGTGGTACCAGCATACGCCCGGTTCGTCGTTGGAACCGGGGGTGCGGGAACGGGAACGGGGTCGTGAGTTGCGGTGCTGAGGGTCGCGTGATCTGCTTCGTTCACGCGTTTGCATCCCGCGTACATCGCGAAAAAGTCCTTCTACCATGATGGTCAACTTCGCGACGGTCTCCACCAAGTTGTTGTCGGGCGCGGTTGGGGGAGGGGGTGGTGAGGCGACTGCGGCCACTTGTGGCGTTTCTATGTCCAAAACCCTGTCCGCTATATCCGCCAGTCCTTCAACGAAATGTCTGGTTTCGTCACCGCCAGCACTCGTTGGACCTGCGGTGGAAGGCGTTGTACGAAAAGTTGGCGGAAGAATGAGTGCTCATGACGTGGGCTGAATCCCCCAGGAGCTGCTGCATGTGTCGCAGGAACTGCGACGGGGATCTATCGCCAAGCTCTTCGGTCGCGAGTAATTTCCGAGGCGATTTTGCTCTGACATGGCCGTTCGCTCCAAAACGGCGGTCTTCAACGTCTCATAGGGGTTTTCTAGGGGCCTCTTGGCGAGAATGTCTCGCACCTCGCCAGCGACCTCTGGTGTGAGTTGCGCGGCTACGATGTTAAACTTGGCCACGCTTCTTGTTATGTTCTGGGACTCGAAATGATATTCGACCTGTAAGAACCATGTACGGGGATCCGCGGGCCAAAAAGTGGGGATTTTGGATCGCTGTAGGTGTGGGATGTAGTGGCGTTGTTGTTTTCCTGCTGCATATTTTTCGCGCGAAAACGTGTTATCATGTGCCAACAAAATTAACCGTAAATGTATTTGTGGCCTAATGTGTACGGGAAAATAACACCAGTCACAGATGTAGATAGGCCTATTGACGCGCCGTATATGTTGTACCGTGTATTAATTTAAATGTTTGATATCACCGCTATTTTGTTATTTGCAATAAAAGAATACTTAAAATTAAGAAAATGTCCCTAACCACTAAACAACAGGTTCACTGTGAAAATTAACTTGCAATTACTTTCGAGTCACTCCGGGGTTACACCAATTTATAGTGGACTAGTTTTAGCCGTTTAAGGTGATAATGATTTAATTGTATGCAACGATTGATTAAGGCAATGACTGACTGATTACTTATTAATGAAAGGCTATTTGAGTAGATCC
Organism: Bathynomus jamesi; assembly: GCA_023014485.1. Classification (NCBI taxonomy): domain Eukaryota; kingdom Metazoa; phylum Arthropoda; class Malacostraca; order Isopoda; family Cirolanidae; genus Bathynomus; species Bathynomus jamesi. The sequence goes on along the minus strand of JAJOZX010000341.1, from coordinate 793,502 downwards.
ACCATACTATTGGCAGTGACCGAATGGCAGCGAGGTCACCAGCTTGATTTACGCCAAGCAAATTAATGTTAAGGTTATAAAAGACACCTTATGTTTTGTAGTTTATTAAGAAAATATTTATATTAATTTTCACAGTGAAAATACAATGGTAAGACTGACTAGAAAGCTTAACAATTCGATAATGACCTTTGAAATGCTCTCGTTTATGTGAGGCTTAATGGTATACAAAATGGGACACCTTTGAAATGCGCTCGTTTATGTGAGGCTTAATGTTATACAAAATGGGACACAACCTGAAATATGAGATGGTGAATACAAAAATAATGCATGCACGTAATAATATAACAAATAGGTTATGTAATACACCGATTAGGGAAACTACAGATTATGCATAAATGATCTGTGAAAGAGGCCTATTAATGACAACGTGAACGCGTACGTTTTGGTACTCATAATAGAATAAGCCTCGGTACTTTATTTTGTACAATGAACCGTTACTTATTCACGGTGGTATAACAAAGAATTGACAGTAATTAATTGGTAGTTTATGTTATGCTTATGGCATAGACCTAGGTAAAAAATGAAATGTTAATAGCTTAATTGAGTAATAAATAATGTAATACTCATCGATGGTATGTAATGGCATGCAACATAGAACATTGAATGGGCCTAATAATTGCTATAAAGAATGCACGTGCGTTCGGTACATTGAATGGAAAACACGACACTGATTAAGTAGGCTAAATGATTGTATGGATGCACATAGAATAATTGATGCGGCCTAATTATAATGGATTGTGATGCTTGCACAAATATCATTTATATACAAGAACATTATGTGATGTCAAGTGATTACGTCAAGAGAATGTTTAGTTAACACGTAAATGCGAATTGAACAGAATAACGGATGATACGCGGAATAAGGTATTGAAATGACACTTGAATAGGATGACAGGCCTACGTTCGGCCTAATGATAATTGAGGGAATATACACGGTATATGAATTAGGCCTGCAGTAGAGAAAAGTGGTCTACTGCGTTATTAACGGGAGTCAATGGGAATGTTTAATTACTCACTTTGGGAGAGTAGCCTGCTGTTCGGCGGTAGGCTAATGTAGGCTTCAAGAGCACTAGAATATGATAGTTAGCTTACCCGGACGTTTGACTTGTGGAAGGATGTTGAAAGGAAATACCGTGAGGGTCGTCGTGGTGTAGTCGGTCGTCCTCTGGAAACTGGTTGCTCGCGCGTTGGTCGGGTCGTGAATTAGGCCTTTTGCGAAGGAGAAGGTAGGCCCGGTGTGGTTGACTCTTGGAAACGTTCCGTAGGTCGAGGTATGATGGGCCTAATGGAGTCTCGTAGACGATCGTTCTCGTAAAGCGGTAAAAGCTGACCAGATGTGGAGTGATTTGGGCTTGTAGCTTTCGCCGTCGAGTCACGCAATGTGTCCCTTGCGGATGCTTCTCGTAGTGTTGCAAACTTTGCCGGTGCTCTCGAAATGCTTGATAACCGGTTTATGCGGTAATGAAGAGACAACGGGGAATTCCTTAGGTGTTGGGGCTTCCTGCGGCAGTATTGGTGGGTCACTTCCAATGATGCTCGTTTCTTGAATGTGGTGTTGAAGTGAGCCTTGGTCTTGAGCCGGTTACTACTGATGAGGGATGACAACATACAAAGTAGTCGAGCGGAATGGAAGCGTCGGAGTGGAGAGTGAGTGTAAGTGGAAGCTCCTTTTATACCGTAGGCCTGTGACGTAGACTTCATTCTTAAGACGGTTTGTCCACGCGTCTTTTAGTCGTTAACGGTTTTTGTTCGCTCCCATTGGGGAAAAATAGACGCTCCATTGTTTTACTCTTGCCCACGTGTGTTCCAACCTGTTTTATGGTAGCGTGGAAAGAAAGTATGTCTGTCGATTTGTTGGTCTATTTCTTGTCGATACGCTACATATATATATATATATTCTATATATATTTTAATTTATATATTATATTTATATTTATTTATTTATATATATTATACATATATTTATATATATACATTATATATATATTTATATATTATATATTATATATAGTATATTTTTATATAAATATATTATATATATATTAATATATATTTATATATATATATATATTTATATATATATTTATATATATATATATATATATATTAGACATATACTTTATATATATTATATATATATTTGTGTGTATATATATTGCTATAATGTTGTAAAGTTTCAGACCAACAAAGACCCTAGGATCGACTCATAGCTGGTCTACCTAACTGTGTTTGTAATTGTGTATTGTGCAAGTCCTCCATGGTGACGGAGGAGGCCTACAATTTTACTTGGGTTCCGAACCACAAGGAACATAAGAACATATGAAATTTTTATAGTGGGCACACTATGGGCCACTTCGGCTCATCGAGGTGGCTGCAATATGTAAAAACTGCCTCTACATTGGCAAAACCAATTTTTACAAAGCTAAATAATTATCAATTTAAAACTAATTAATTATCAATTTAAAACTAAAGATAGAATCTCTGGATCCAGATGATCAAGTCATAATAGACTACTGTCCACAAATATGTTACAGTCTATAACTATTTTTAACTGACATGCAAATATATCGGATCCAAAGAATCCAGTCAATTTCATTACGGTATCCGTCAATACCAGTACTTTGCCAACCAAAAGTAAGTCACGGTCCATATCAATTGCGGACCAAGTAACACTTTAGAACCATATACATTACAATATACATACTTAGGAGGGAAAGTGTATGTTTGGCTGGAAAGACTGTACAGTAATGTAGAAATGTGTGTGCACCCATTATGGGTCTCCCATTTAAAGGTGTTTGTGGGGCAAGTGAAGATCATAAGTTTTTTAATACCTCACAGTACTATGGGGGGCACCGCTCGGCAGATGAATCTCTTTAAATGGGATGCGTAAGGACAGAGAGTATCCCCTAACCCAAGATACTGCCTCCCTATATCCCACAACACTTGTAAAACTATGTTTTCGTAAATTTGTTCTACATCTTGGCTTAAATAATTTCATATCATGACCTCTAGTCTGGTTTTATGATCTTAAATGAAAATAGAATCAAAATCTACCTTATCCAACCCTTAATTTTACTATCTTAAACTATACCCAATCTATCAACATATGCGTCCATTCGATTTTTAAACATGTTTATAGACGTGTGACTAAATACTTCTACCGGCAAACTATTCAGGTATTTACTATTCTATGCGTAAAAACGTTTTTGGCCACTGCTGTCTCGAACCTTCTCCTTGTCAACTTACACCCGTTTTTTGTTGTCCTGTTATATTGAGATATTTCGAAAACGCTATCTCTATCTACGTTATCGAACCCATTCATAATTTTGAAAACCTGGATTAGATCACCCCTTAACCTCCTAGTCTCGAGTGTAGTCAATTTTAACTCTTTAAGCCTATCCTCGTACGACTTTGACCTAGCGACGGATTCATCTTAGTTGCTCGTCTTTGAACTCTTGCGATTTTGTCTATATCTTTACGCATATGCTGATTCCAAAATTGGATCGCGTACTCCAAATGGGGTCTAACTAATGATTTATAAAGAGGAACTATAATATTTCGCGATTTGTACTCAAAATTCCGAGCTATAAAACCTAACCCTTTGTTCTCTCTATTGACCGCGCTGCTGTACTTTGTGTCGCTACTTTTAAATCACCAGTGACTATAACTCCTAAATCGTTTTCCTGCTCTACGCTTATCAACTCTTTCCCTGACATACTATACGCAAAATTACCGTTACGCGAACCTATATGTAAAATTTTGCAATTATCGACGTTAAATCTCATTTGCCATGTGACTGACCAATCAACGATTTTATTCAGGTCATTCTGGATTTTACCTCTATCTTCGTCATTGATCGCCCTACCACCCAGCTTCGTGTCATCTGCAAACTATGAAACTGTACAGACTAGGCCGACATCTATATCTTTAATGTATATAAGAAAAAGCAAGTGGCCCAATAGAGAAGCCTGAGGAACGCCACTCGCTACATTAGCCCAACACTACTCCACTCCATCAACGACCACCCTCTGTTTCCTACCTCGCAACCACTCTTCTATCCAATTTATTACTACACCCCTGATTCGATGAGCCTTAGTTTTTTCAATGAGTCTTTTGTGCGGTACGGTGTCAAACGCTTTTTGAAAATCCAAATACACTACATCAACCGCTCGATGACTATCGTAAACGTCAACCTCGCTTTGAAAAAATTCTAAAAGATTAGTTAAGCAAGATTTGTTTCGCCTAAAACCGTGCTGCGTATTTCTAACTAAGTTCTGCAATTCTAAATGTTTGACTGTACGATCCCTAATTATTGATTCCAGTAGCTTACCGACAATAGACGTTAAACTGATTGGCCTATAATTTCCCGCCGCACCTTTATCGCCTTTCTTAAAGAGAGGTGTTATGTTTGCTAATTTGAAATTATCTGGTACGCACCCTTCACAAATAGACGCATTAAAAATCTTTGTTAGCGGCACAACAATGCTATCTTTTAATTCTTTAAGTTTTATGGTTATATGGAATCCGGCCCCGGGGATTTACGCGTTTCCATTTTATCAATATAGTGCATTGTCTCCCCTTCATTAACCACAATATTATCCAAAATATTACCATTATCCAAGGGTATTATATCTATGACCGTAGGGATATTCGTTACATCTTCTGTATTAAAAACTTACGTACAAAATTCGTTTAGCAAGGTAGCCATTTCCTTGTTTTCAGAAACTAGATCTCCTTTAACATTTTTCAACGGCCCAAAGACAGTTTTTACTGGATTTCTATTGTTGACGTATTGAAAGAATCGCTTGGGGTTTTCTTTACCGTCACGAGCTATGGAGATTCCAAATTCGCGCTTGGACTTTTTTATCACACTTTTCGCTTCACGCCTTAGAGATATGTAGGTGTTTCGTAACCACAAATTGTCTTTATCGCACTTATGTAGCCTATAAGCCCTATCTCTACTCTTTATAATGTCTCCTACTCTAGAAGTAAACCACAAGGGCTTTTCATTAACTTTCGCACGCTTAATTTTGTACGGTACACATTCCTCATTTATAGTCTTAAATACTGTTTCAAACGATTCCCACATTAGTTTTCCGTTGGAGTTCCCCATTACTTTTTCCCAATTGACGTGTGACAATTTATTCCGAAATTTACAAAAGTCTGTGTGCTGGAAGTTTAGAATTTTATTCGAGTTAGCTGGTTTCGAGTGACTTACTGAGAGGACAAACTCTACCATATTGTGATCGCTATTGCTTAACGGTTCTATTACTTGAAGATCAGTAATTAGCATATCATCCGTAGTTATTACTAAATCTAAAATACTGTCTAACTTAGTAGATTCCCCAACCTTTTGTCTAAGAAAGCTATCCTCGATAAAATTAACTAAACGATTACCTCCGCGTCTCCCTGCATTGTATCGTAATTCACGTTGGAGCAATTAAAGTCACCCATAACTAAAGCCTGCTCACTACCTATTATTCTCTTTAGTTCACGATATAACGCTTCGTCCGTATCAGCTGTTTGATTAGGGGGCCTATATATAACCGCAACAACAAGTTTGAAATCGTTCAATTTAAGTTCTGCTATAGTCGAATCTATCGGTTCTGGAATTGTGTGCTTTATTTCTATAACGTTCGCAATATTATCTTTGATATACAACATAACACCGCCTCCTCGCCTACCTATTCTGTTTTTAACAAAAAGACTATAACCTCTAATTTGATACTCCCCTACAAAGTCACGTGTTTCAATGCTAAGCCACGATTCATTTATCGCAATTAAATCATAGTCTTTACAAGCAATTAAAGAAAAAATTTCGTTTATTTTATTTCGTAAACTACGAGCATTTAAGGATAGAACCTTCAAATTGTTTGTAATTGCGACACCTTCGCGAGCGTTGGGAAAATTTATGGAATTTACGCTGGGACCGTTCGAGTTACGGCAGCTTGAAAAGAAAAGACAGTATTATGAAATAGTCTTCCTAAACGCGCAGCTCCAACGTCATTAAGATGAAGTCCTTCTCCGAGGAACAAGTCCCTCCTGCCGTAGAAATTGTTCCAAAAATTCACAAAATGCACTCCTTCCTGTTGGCAAAGAGACTTTATGTTATTGTTAATATAGGTCGCCTTGCTGTATAAATCGTTACGTTGGATAATTCGAGGAAGTATACCTGTTAAAACAATCTTATTAGTTTTTTCCTTTAATCGCTCTAGTAAGTCCCTGTACCTAGCCAGCAGTTCTTCCGACCCAGAATTTAAAACGTTATTAGTACCATTATTAGTGTCCTCGGCGGTACCCTCTGTAAAATGGTCAACACTATTAGTTATATCCTCCACCCTTGCACCAGGGTAGCAGTAACGGCGCCTACGACGAGGGTTTCTCCCACAGAATTCCTCGAGCTGCCCTCGAACAATGGAATCGCCAACGAGTCTTATTTCCGGTTCATCAGCATCTTCGAAACCTAAAACAGAAAACTTAGTGTTTGTTATTACTGGTAGACATGTCTTAGGTTTTCTCAATGGGGCTCCATTACGCACTCGAACGAAGGGTTGGGAACTAGGGGAAGAGAGAGGGCTAGTAGTACTTTTATATTATTAGTAGAAACTGAGGCAGGCAGGTTTGTAACTGGAGTCTCAAGGGATTTTAATTTTGCCGTCAGGAGCATCACGCTTTCTTCAAGCCTAACTCTGGCCTCCCTCTCACGTTCTAACTCGTTCCTCAGCACTTCCATGCTTGAGCACCACCTGCAAACTAACTGTTCATTATTATTAGCCATTGTCAAGGCGTAAGAGGAAAATTTTCCTTCACAGCGACTGCAAGTACTTGACGGGGGTGCCATGCTCTTAATTAGTTAAAAAACAAGAAACAAAAAAACGAGCGCTTGGAAATTAATAAATTACTGCGTAGGTCTACCGCGTGCTTATTGCGCCGTCACCTGAGCAAACCCGCAAAAATGTTCCTGAAACGCAGAATCAGATTCTTATATATATTACACTGGGCAACACGTATTTTATTGAATGATATCTGACACTTGATTCTAGGTAATTTGGGTGCGCTGAATACGAATTTCAACTCGGTTTGGCTCTATCAGGTCCTGATTCTTGTCGACAGCCTATGTGCCATTTTCCAGATTTTTCAAATTAGGACAAAAATTAAGTCATGTGTTAAATTTTTTTTTCAAGTTTCATGAATACAAGCAGTTCAAACTACAGTAAAATTACATTATAACGATAGAAATGACAAAATAAAAAAACAAACAGATATGAAGCTTTCACTGTGGCAAAAATTTTCTTTTGTAAGACTTTCTAGCGTATTTGCTTGTTGATGGCAGGTCTCTTTTTAAGCACCAGCAGTAATCAGCCATCATGTGGGAATCCCAGCGGCCTTGGTACCGTTCCTCCATAATTTTGATATCTTGGTGGAATCTCCCCCCTTGTTCGTCACTTACATCACCTAAATTACTTGGAAATTGGTCAAGATGGCTATTCAAAAAATGCATTTTTATGCTCATATTGCAACCTAACTCTTTGTAGTCCCTTAAAAGTTTTTTTACGATTTCTTCGTAGTTATCTGTCCTATAATTGCCTAAAAAGTTTTCTATCAAGTCCACGAATGAGAACCAGCCATTTTTTTCGCGTTCATTCATGACATTAGGAAAATTGCTGTCTTTAATCATTGTTCTTATTTGTGGACCGTCGAAAATTCCCGCCTTGATTTTTTCATAACTTAAACTTGGAAATTTTGAAGTTATGTATTTGAAACACTCGCCGTTCGTATCTAAAGCTTTTACATATTGTTTAATGAGGCCTAGTTTTATATGCAGAGGAGGAAATATGATTTTATCTCTGCTCACTAAAGGTGGATTAATTACGTTTTTTTCTCCGACAGTAAGTGATGTTCGTGCTGGCCAGATTTGTTTGAAATAATGTTCTTCCTTGGCTCTGCTGTCCCATAAGCAAAGGAAGCAGGGATATTTAGTATACCCTCCTTGTTGTCCTAGCAGAAAATTAACCATTTTTAAGTCAACACATATGATCCACTCGTGCTCCCTATATTTGATAAGATTTAAAACCTTTTCTATATGTTCATACTTTTCTTTTAATTTTGTTGAGTGCCCAATCGGTATCGAGCCGTATAGATTGCCATTATGCAACAACACACACTTAAGACTTCTTTTCGAACTGTCTATAAACAAAGCGCCAATCATTTGCATCGTAAGACTCAACCCCCATCTTCTTTAACAAACCAACTATGTCGCAGCAATATACTAAACTATCCTCTGTTCTAAAATATTTAACAAGTTCTTCTTCTCTTTTCTGTAAAATGAAATGTATGTGTTTGAAGTAAGCAAGTTTTTCTCTTTAAGTCTTGAAGCTAAAATTTCCGCAGCCTTTTTGGCAAATTTAGATCCCTTACAAGATCATTCAACTCGGCCTGGTTAAACTTTTGCGGATCGTTTTGACTTTCAAATACGTTGGGGTCAAAATCGGTGTCTGACTCCTCAAAGTGCATAACAATATTTTCAGGAACATCTTCAACTAATTCTTGAGTTGGCAGACCCTTAAATTTTGGAATGGGGATCTCATTTGAATGTAGCACAGGTCGTATCGCGGTGTCGAAATTTGGGTACTCGATACAATGTTTATTTTTCTTAGTGAAGCCCGAAGTCATGACAAAGCAAAGGTAGCAATCGGTCTCATGGTTAGTAGGCTCTCGCCACACCTGATATGGAAAAAAAATTGTAAAGCGTTAACAAAAGCGACGAGAGACTTGTTTTTATGAATTTTATCAAAAGTTATCACCCAAACATTTAACATTTCTATGTGTTTCAACCTTATGCAATATTTGAGATTCTTATAAACATTTTCTGAAAATTTTTGTTTATGTACCTAAGTTACAATTACATTTAGGTAAGTTACAGTATACTAGTGATTAAATTACGTAGTTTTATGAAATCATAAACTTACCATCGGAACTCCAAAAGGTATTTTTGAATCCGAACCCTTCGTCCAATGTCGCAGTCTTTCAATGCATATAGTGCAGGCTTTATGTGGAGCCCACAATTTATCTTGGTCCCCCAGTTTTATGCCAAAATAAGCTAAGTAAGCTCTTTTTACGAAGTCAGTTATATTTGCTCGTTGATGTGGAAGTGTAAAATTTCCACATATATAACAGAAGGAATCAGGGTTGTTTTTGCATTTGAACTTTCTAGTGCTTGATGACATATTGCTTGATTGTTCTGCCAATTTGTAAAGGTATTTAAAGCCCTTAATTCATATAAATTTAAGAAAATCTGAAATATAAACACAAAAATTAGTTTAAATAGGTACTTATTATGAAATAGGTACTTACAATCTATGAAATTAAACTAGAAACACGGATGAGTAGGTACAATATAAATTACGTCTAATTAAATCAACTATATTAAATCACGATGACAAAATTACTACTCACTAAATCATATGCCAATTCAAAATTATGTTAATGCCCAAACTTAATTAACTAACTCGACTGACTGACTGACTGACTGACTGACTGACTGATTGAATTGACTGATTAACTCTGGAAACGAGTCGCTTTTATATATTTTAGTTGTCCCTCTAGAATACTCTACAGAGAACAGGAACGCTCGAGAAAATTTTAGAATTCTATGATATTTTTAGCTTAATTTACTAATATTAAAATGGGTTAAAAATGACAAAATTAAAAATATTTTTAGGGTGTTAAATATAAAAATATACATAATACAACAATACCATAACAATAGGTACAAATACCTAGATAAAAACCTAGTTGCATAATGTGTAACTGCAAAAAGACAGCGAGTATTGAGAAAAAAACCTTTTTATGAATACGATGAAAGAGGAGGGGTGTTGAGCAAAATCAGGACCTGATAGAGCAAAACCGAGTAAACATTCGTGCTCAGCGCACCCAAATTACCTAGAACTAACTGTCAAATCTAATTCAATAGACAAAAAGTTGAAATTTGTTGCCCAGTGTTATATATATATTTATATATATATATATATATATATTATATATATATATATATATTTATATGTGTATATATATATATATATATTATATATTTATATTTTATATATATTATATATATATATATATATATATATATATATATGGACCTTTTCCAGTTTGTGTACCGTTTTTCATATAATTTATTTTTGCTTCTTTTCAGATCAAAAATGAGTGATAATATCAATTTTTTTATTTATTTTTTTAGGTTAATTGTACGCCCTTGACGATTGGTTAGGTTAAGTCGTGATATTTTGGTTAAAGCTAACGAAAATATCACGACTTAACCTAACCAATCGTCAATGGCTGACAGACATTCCTGAGCGTGACCGACTGACAAACAGACATTCCTGGGTGTTTATATTAATAATTTTGAGGAATAAGAACGATGAAACGATACATATTGAAGTTTTATTGGCAGACGTTTCGGAAAAATTAATTATGAAAAAAGGGATGAGAAATTAATTATGAAAAACGGTATGAAAAACGGTACACAAACTGGAAAAGGTCCATATATATATATATATATATATATATATATATCACTGATGCTCGCTCCACAAAGAAATATCTTCCACAAATTTCCCTGCTGAGATGTTTGAGTTGTTGAGTAGAAGAAGGACTCTTGTTCATGAGACGTAATTTATGAGTATTATTATAGTTAAGCATACCCACAAAGAAAAAATTATTCCTTTCGTGTATTCACACCTCTTCAAGGAATGAAGGCGAGATAACAAAAATATATACTTATCAGCCCTGAGATTTAACAAAATCCCATTAGGTATATATATATATATTGTATATATATTAATGTGATCACAAAAAGTTTCCTCCGCAAACTGAAACATTGAACTGAATTAAATAACCTTTATTAATAATAAAATAATTACATTCGTTTTACAATGACTTGAATAATTGTGAAGCTCCTCTCACAACGACAGTCAAATCTATTCGTGTATATATGTATATATATATATATATATATATATATATATATATATATACACACACACATATATATATATATATATATATATGAAAATTATTTCACGAAAGTAACACGTGAAAAATATTTATGATGAATAAAACCACGAAGGAAAGGAGCACCATTTTGTGTTTCCTTTCCTTCGTGGTTTTATTCATCATATATATATATATATAACGGGACCGCAAAAAAAAAAGGAGCATGACGAAAATGTTTACTGTACATTTATTTTTACACATAATGACAAATAACTTATTTTAGGCAAATAAGCAACAAATAAACTAAGTTAGTACCAAATTTCATGTCAATACGTCAAAAATTAAAGAAAATATAAAAGTTTTACTACAACATGTCATATAATTTTACAATTTCCAAAGAAAACGAAATTATAAAACTATAAAAATTGTTCGATATGTTTGCCAGAAACCTCTACAACCCTTCGTAATCGGGGCCTAAATTGATCTATAGCTTTATCTACTTGATCTTGGGTAATTTCTTCCCATTTTTGTACGATAACTTCTTTCAAATGTTCGACATTTCGGATCTTACGTATGCTTGTACACTTTCTCAGCCAACATTTCCCATATTCCGTAGTCTACGGGATTCAAATCTGGACTATTAGGGGGCCAATCGTTTGGATAAAGCAATTCAGGAACGTTATTTTCTAAAAATTCAATAGTTGACCTAGCGGTATGCGCCCGAGCGCCATCCTGTTGGAATAAGAAGTAACCATTATTCGCCAATCGTCTCATTTCGGGCAGCATTTGTTCCAACAAAGTTTCAGTGTAATAGCGGGCGTCTACTTTGATGTTTGGCTCTACGAAAAAAACAGATGTCTTGCCTAGTTTAGACACACCGACCCATACCATTACGCTGGCAGAAAAATGATTACGGGTAGCATAAATCTATCATCTGGTATTTCATTTTTACGATTAACTCTTGAATGCACTCTGTCATTTTGGGAATTTCGCGGTGGTTCTACCGTAAACTTCTTTTCGTCAGTAAAAAAACCGAGGTCTACTTTTTCGGGAGTGATATTTCTTAACATGCGTTCAGAACAAACAACTCTTTTCTGTTCGTTAATTTCAGTTAATTTCTGCCCGTGTATCCGTTTACAAGGTTTTAGTTCAAGGTCGTTTTTAATAATGTTTCTGACGCTACTTTCGGATATGCTCAACTCATTAGCAATTCTGGACGGTGTCACGTGAGTCCCTGGTCTGCCTTCTTGACTACAAATTCTTAGTTCCACATCTCTGATGTTTTCTTCGGTTCGAACTGATCTGGCCTCCCGCTTCCTTGTTTCCTTTCAGTACTTTCAGTTTCGTCGATTTTTCTAACAGCTTGTCCAAACCTCCTTTCGACCATGGTTTATTCGGAAACTCTTGTAATAATTTTATTGCGCCATAATTTTTATCAAGTCTATAATGTTTTATTAATATTTTATCTACTTTAGAAAAGGGCATACTATCATTTTTATTGATTAAAATTATTTAGGCATCTGAAAAAAATAATTTAAAATGAGAAAAACATTAAATTTTTAAGCGGAAATTCACTTTTTTTAGTCATTGCACGTTTGTGACCATAAAATCTTTATTTTATGACCGATTTTGATGAAATTTGTTTTATACAACTCTGGGCTCTTTTATCTTTAGCTAGATATATAACATTTAAGGGTCCGGCAAAAAATGCGGGCGTGAGAGCAATTTTCGTCATGCTCCTTTTTTTTTGCGGACCCTGTATATATAATCCCTTAAGGCGCATATCTATAACTTAATCGCTATTCACGTTTTTCAAAATATATTTCTAAAATTTTTTTCGGAATAAACTAATGAGGTGTCAGCTTGTCGATGGATTTTAGCCTCGTTCGCGACACATGGGCACCTGGGTTTTACAATGGAGGCTGCAGTTAAATTCTCGAACCCCCTCTAATCCATAATGCCCTTCACAGAGATCTGGATCCCAAACGATGTGGTCTAATACTCAAAAGTTACTTCTGAAAAAGCTCCAACTTTTGTGATACCGCTAATTTTGGCATAGAAAAATTAATTCAAATCATATAATAGCCCCCCTAAAAAATTGTAATATTATGTATGTATGAACCCCAAAGCATCCAACAAACTGCTTAATGCTAAAGTTCTTTTTTCTTCACAACAACAGTCTAATCTATTCGTGTGTGTGTGTATGTATATATATATATATAATCCTTTAAGGCGAATGTCGATAAATTAATCGTTATTCAGGTTTTTTGGATCAAATGTAGAATTCGGACCCCAGCCTTCTTTAGTTAGCTTTATAAGGCTAACTAACGAAAATATCACGACCTAACCTAACCAATCGTTAGGTTAACTGTACGCCCTTGACGATTGGTTAGGTTAGGTCATGATATTTTCGTTAGTTAGCCTTATAAAGCTAACTAAAGAAGGCTGGGGTCCGAATTCTACATTTGATCCGGTTTTTTAAATATATTTCGAAATTTTTTTCGGAATAACCCAATGAGGGCATCTGCTTATCGAGGAGGGAATTATGGTCGACGTTGGCGTCAGTGAGGTGCCCGGATACCTGAAAATTAATCCATGATGCACCTGGATTTTACCCCAATAACCCACCTGCATTGGATGGGCGACAGATAAATTTCGAATCCCTCCCAACCTAATGCCCTTTGCCGAGAGTTTAATCCTAGCCAATGTGCCCTAAACATAACAGTCTGCTAATTACAGTTCTCTGTGATGTTATCTAAAATTAACCGAGGGTCCCAAATTTAGATACTTATTAAAGATTTTCCATTAAAAAATAAAATTTAAAACTTATTATTAAATTGAGTTTACTCCTTCAAAAGGTTTTAAAACCTCGCGAATTTTAATAAAAATATTCAAGAGACTTTGAAATTACTTTTAAAACAAATTAAAAAGAGTTCGAAAGTCTTCCCTTAATAGAAATCAACTTATTTAAAACTGTTAAATTTATCCAATGAAGATTTATTAACAATGAGTTTACGTTTAAATTTTTTTAAATATATGCGAAATAATTAATGTTAAATTTTTATGTTGAAGTTCAAGCAAATAAATAAGTTTAAGTTAAGAAATAAGGGTTTATTCAACCATACGTCTAAATTTACTCAATTATGACATCTTTGAAAACAATTAAAAAAATCTGAGACCTGTTTGAGCCAATTCTGATTAAGACGCCCTCAGAAACGACATCGGGGGCCAATCAGAAATTCTCGTGCTAACGAATGGGCATGAGATGAAGCCTACGACATTTTGATTGGTTCAAAACCCGCATACATATGACATAGTACCGCCCACTGATCATTCATCAGCAAGTCAGGAAGGCTTCGAGTCGGTGATTGGTGCACAGCTATTTGTCACTCGAAATTGGGCAGCGCAGCCACATATAAAAATGGGCCATTTTCAGCTCGGTACCATATCAGTTGCTATTTTTACGGAATATATTTTTGCCGTTATGAGTTCAGATAGTCAAACCGAACTCTTTTTTCACCACAGGATTTTGAAGTTGGAAATCTTACGTAAAAATGACCAATGACTAATTCCTACGTTCATATAATTCTTATGTTCATTTTTATACTTCGTATATTTATATAATCCTTATATTCTTATTCATATATTCATTTTGACATATAAAGTCCAAAATTGTATAACGCTGATACGAGTTTGGATAAAAATTTTATTTGCTTTTTATTTTATAATTGGAAATTATTCCTTTTTAAACTAATTAATAATATTCTTAGATTTAGCTTAATAATGTAAGCTTGTTCATTCCCTGTATACATTCTCTCTTCGTTGTAAAAGATGAAGTCATCTCCTGCTTCACGTTTTGAATCATGAACATTTAATTTTTTTGTGTGCATGTTTGATTGTAATTGTGATGGAAGGCATATTTCAATTTCCATTTTTAGTTAACTCGGCTTCCTCTTGCTTAGCAGTCTAGACCTTGCTACAGCTAAAATAGCAGTCTAGACCTTGCTACAGCTAACGTATTAATTTTGTCTTTAAATAATTTGCAAAGTAAATCAGCCTATTGAAAATAAAAAACAAAAACAGATCCGCATTAAATAATAATGATGTCAGTAAAAAATTCTTTATAAAAGCCCATAAAATTTCTCCAATGTTCATTCTGAATTGGCTGATCTAACTTAGAGGCTCAGCATTACTTGTAACACTTCAGCAGTAAAACTAGAATAGAAAAAATCTTTGTCTTCTCTTTCAAGCCTTGCTCTCTTCAGAGAACTTAGTATTAAATAGAGAAAAACAATTTCCCGATACGTTACAAGAAGAATCGGGGAATCTTCAGAGAATTTAGTAAGCTCCACAGAATCCTCCGGTCCACTACAAGAATAAATCGGAGAGTAGTATAGAAGAAACTACTGCGATTCCCTATACGGTACCAGCTACTCCAGTGTAACAAACCCGTTGCTGCCACCTAACCAGAACCCCCGTCAACTTCGAACCGACCAAGGCCAAAGACGGAGGGGTTAACATTTATACACGAAACAGTGATTTTATCTTGCCTTCCTACAGGGCTGGGGCAAACATTTGTGAAACCGAACAGAATTAGACAGTGGAAGGGGACACCATTGAGATGTAGGTCTAGGGTAAAAGTACTTCCAACTCTGTAAATTAAAGTAATTGTGCTCTATTAAGTATTTAGAAATCGAATTTTCAAATTATTTTGTTTATCAAGTAATTAGTAATTACATAATAATTTAAAAAACTAAAAATTTATAGAAAGTTCTACAGGTAGACTTTTAGAAATACTAATTACATCTCTTTTAAGCAACTTTAACATACAATGAGCTTATCAAAGTATATGTGAATGTCTCGGCTAAGCTAATTGTTTATTATCTGCCCATGGGTTCGAGACCCGGTTACGGCGGGAGATGCGTAGTATGCCCAGATAGTCATCCTTCCACACAATAAAGAAATTGGTTGGTAGATAAGTGGCATAAATTAGGCATTTTTAAGTGTATGCGTTAGATTTATTACATAATCTTTACTAATTTGTGAAATGTGACTTAATCTGATTACCGCTCTCCGTCTATATATATATATATATATATTATAACTGGATCGTCTCCGATGTTGGCGATCCCGAATGGGTTCTTTTCTTCCTCCCGTTTACGTCAGTGGGGCATCAGGATGGCTTTGATCACTCATCACTGTCTCTAAGAACCTTAAAAACGGATTCTTTATTTTCAATACTTAAAACTTGGTAGCCAATTGAATCACGCATATTCCAACCTCATAAGAATCACGACCTAATTCGATAGGACCGTGGAGTTCTGTTACAAAGTCGGCCAGAGTGTTGCCAGAATGTACAGACAGAGAAGAAGAGGACGGAAGTGTGACGTAGAAGTCGTTAGAGGCCATGTTGCATACTATTTAAGCTTCATTATTGCATCAGCTTTTACATAGGTGTTGAAGCTTTCTGGGTACCCTAGCCATTTCATCAAGTACATTTTTCTCTTTCCTGATCCTTTGCTACCTAATACTTTTTCAATTTTAAATACGTTTTTTCATAAATTAAATGTCACTTTCTGCACCTCCTCGAAGTAAAAGTGTCCTGCAATTCCTTCCCAATTTAAATCTTCAACGTAATACAGCATCATCTCGTCTTTAGGGCTCATAGCCCTAATTTTAAAAATCTCACGTGTCCAACCTTGCTCAAATTACTTCGCGAATTTATTACCCGAACGCGACAGCCTTACAAATCGTCAATTTTGAAACGGGCAGAGTATCTTTTCTCACCTCACGCTCTGTGTGCGTACCTCTTTCTAAAACTTCGTTAGATGTTGTCCCAATCGCACGGTGATGTGAACAGTTGTAGGATGAGGCCAGAGAATCCAGAATGGCTATATATCTGTATGGGTTTTTATGCGTGAAATAGCGATGCATGCGTTCCCTTATGGTACGTTGAACTCTTTCAGCTAAAAAGACCTTATGTATAGAATTGCTAGTGTAGTAACTAATATTAAATTCTGCCAACATGCTCTGAAAAGCTCGGCCTATAAATTGTTTCCCCATGTCTGTACAAAAAATAGCCAGGAATCCTGTTTTCTTTCAACATCACCGTTTTGGTGGCTTTAGCAACTGTTTCAGGCGATTTATTTTTCAGGGGAATTAACCACAAATATCTAGAGAATACATCTATTATGAATAGGATGTAACGGTATCCATCATTATACACTGAATATCTCTGCATGTCTGTTAAATCCGCTTGCCTAATAGAATCAATCGAAGCTGTTGTTGTCTTGGGTGTTTTAAACCTTATGAAGTGTATCAGCATCCTGCTCCCAGAAAAACCTCTCAACATCTTTTTCCCCTGCTCCCTCATTATAAAAGCCTCTGTACAGTCTATCAACGCCGCCGCAGAGGATGGGCTAATAATGTCATAATAACGTTTTCTTAATATGTTAGCCATTTGCGTATTTTAGAGACACGCGGGGAGGGTTGACCGTTGTTGTTTGGTCTCTTCTTTCTCCTCTTCAGAGATGCCACTGCTGGGGGTGATGCCGTGCTCAGTTGTGGCAAATGCGAGGCTTGCTCCAAGTCTTTTAACCTGTTCAGATTTCCTATCAATGTTTTGGGGACATTTATTTGTTGTAGTCTTGCTTTAATATGCTTCCATCCTGATGGTGAGGGTCTACCCACTTTCTCACCAACTCATGGACGATGTCAACGATATTCGAGCCCTGTACCTTTGTTCCTTCCACAATTATCTCACCTGTATCGGTCCATTTTATAATGGGATCCTCACTAAATAGATTATAAAGACTTAAGCCTTTATTCTTCAATGTGTGTGGGAAACTACTTTTTAACACATGCTCGATATGTAGGGCGGTCGATCCGTTATTGTTTGATTGGTCGTCTCTAGCCGCGACCCCAGGTCCTATGCCTCCATGTTCAGCGTCGTCTGCGCTGTGCCTAATAACTGCGGGGTCCTCTGCCGGATTCTTATAATTTTCGTACTCATGAAGAAATTTCTGCAGAGCTTCTTGGTATAAGTATCTTTTCTCGTCAGCAAGTGACTTTTCACTGTTTAATAGGTCTAACAATTCGCCTTCCATTCTTTTAAGCCTACTATTACCGGGTTCTAGAACCGTATCTGGACTCTTTGAGCTTTGTAGTGAAGCATACACTTCATGTGAATCACGACTACTTTCTTCATTATATTAAACTAATCAATAAAGGCCCCAAAACTGAAACTAAGATGGGGAGGAATGAACCTCCTCTTTGTACAATAATTCATTTTTTTCTTCCCCCACAGTTTGATATTTACTAGCTGGTGTGCGTATTATGTTCTTGTAACGACGTAGGCGAGCCTTCTGAGAGGGTTTCATTGGTACATTACATTTTATAAAGTTAGGACAGATTTCACAGATGCATTTTAAGAAGTCAGAGTCAATATTTTTAACAAACAGCTGCTGCAGTGCCCGAGGCAGTCGATGATACATTTTTATTAATTTACGGTATTACTTTAGCCTCTTTGTCATTCTGGAATATTCACCGTTTCAGGATCGTTTGGGAATATATTCGTTCTTAGAAGCACCTAACTGTGTTTCGCGGGTGAAGGTCACAAAGCAATTATCTGTAACGTTGACTTGTAGCTTCTTTATGAACTTCCTAAAACTCCTTACGCTGATTCGGGAACATTCGATTGGCTAATACCCCAATTTGTGACCCATCTCTACGTTGTGCGAATAAGACTAGATATTGTGTATTTAACGACACATCGCGCATGCATCTATTTTTGAAACATAGATTCTGGTTGATGAAGAATACGCTTATGTTAAGATGGTGGGAAAACACTGTAAATGTCTCGGCATACGTTTTATCCATTTCTAACATGAGATCGTCAATTACAATGACTGTATGTTCATTTCCCTTTAGCAAATTAACGTCATATACACCTTTGTGGAATAAAATATCATCTTGGCACTCGTTGAATACTGACTAACACCATATGACTTCTTGCACAAATTTTGAGAACATCTCCCCCTTATCTTTAATGATTTTAAGCATAAACACAGTTTTACCACATCCTGTTGGGCCAGATGTAATACATGTGGACGGGCTCGTGAACCTGAATTTTTCTACAGAATACATCTCTAACACGTCACACTCCTAATTAGAACATTTACAAAATATAATAAAATTTGCAGTGATGTTCCTTATATTCTACAGTCTTGTTTTTTCTCTTCTTCCTCAGAACCGTGAAGGCGGATGAGGTACAGCAACATGTCCCCATTATCGATATTACAGATGATTCCGATTACAGTTTAGTTGTGACTACAGGCTCCAACCCCGCTAGCGAACACTTAGCAACGCCCGCTGTAGCACCCCCACGCGAAAATTCGAAGAGAAAGCGGAGGCATGATGAAGTTGTTGATGATTCGCCTTCCACGTCAGGTATAAAGCGTGCCAGGAGTGCGCCGGTTGTTAGACCCCCAGTAATAGAGCCCCAGCACTCTACTTCTTAAGACACAACCCCCACAGTAGTTCCTTCCACAAATAAAAATGTGCCCCCTTATTCTTTTTCAATTCTAGACGTACCCTCCACAGCACTAGCTTCTCGTTCTGTAGAGGATGGTATAACATTCGAGCTGGTGCGCACCGCCACAGCTACCCCAGCCCTGACTATAAAACGGTAAGTAGTCAGGGTCGACCTGCGAACCATGTATAGCAATGGTGATGAGCACGGACTACGGCGCGTAGTTGAGCGTATTGTGGAGTTTGCCCTTCAGAACAGCGACGGTCATGATATTACGACGAGGCTGTCCTTCGGGTTCGGTTCAGATGACGGGAAAGTAAATGATTTTTGGATAGTAATACCATATAGAATATATTATGGACAGTATAATGCAAGCCTCTCAAAGCAGTACAACCTACAACACGGGCAACTTCACGATAGATACTGACCACGTGTTCCGTGTTGCTGGACATACGGCCACACCTTATACTCTTAAATCCAATTCTCAAGCTATTTACATACGGCATTTAAACACCGAGCGTGGTTGCGGCTTTATAGTAGTAGTCTTAACACATTTGTTTACTGTACTAAATACGGGGGCCAGAAAAATTTGGCTGCCGACGGTTGTGCAGTGTGCCCGTACACTGGCAGCAGATTGCAAGATCGAATTAGACTGTAGTATGAGTCCTGAAGAGTTGAGAATGGTGGAGCAGAAAATGAATGTTCATAGAGTTGTATTTGGGATGGATGATCGTCGTAGGACTGTGTACGTTTTTAAAAGCAGTGTGAGAGACCGTACAAGACCCCTACTTTTTTAGGGCTGTCGGGGGCAACGTATCTCCCCATCCGTAATATAAGGGACCTTTACGCGAGTTATGATAAAAGTCGAAAATGTGGAAGGTATCATGATTTGTGGAAGGGATGTCTCGAGTTTAGTTCTCGATATAGTGAAACAATGTAAGGATTGTCACGTCACATGGTATGTTAATCAGTGTAAGAGTCCCAGGTGTAAAAGTCGTGTAGTTGAAGCTGAGAAGAGGGAATATAATGTGTGTAGATGCACATTTTTCTTTAACATCTGTTTTGCTCTCCATAAGTCAATTGGCACTTGCAGGAGAATGAGAATCTGTGAATGTGGTATGTTTCATATGATGGATAATTAGGGAAAGTTTGAGCACAAATGCGATGAAATTCACTGTTCTAAATGTCATGAAAAATATAAGGCGGATGGAGTAAAGCATGTATGTTATATGAAAGATGCTAAGCCTAAAAATAACGCTTGTATAACTGTATACAAATCAAACCAAACTGCTGAAACCAAAGAGGTTACCCCACATCTACTTTTAAGCCAGACTATCTACGACGAATGCGTGGGAGTCGAGTGTAATGAGTGTCACAAATGTGGTAAACGAACAAACGTTTTTAAAACGATCGCACACGACAACCCCGTGAAACTCTTTGTGTCCTATATTGTCAAGTTAGCGGGCAAATTCAAAAAAATGTATATAAAAAATGTGTATATTCTTTCCCATAACGGTACAAAATTTGACACACAATTCCTTTATAAGGAACTGCTTGAACACGAGTCATCAGAGATATTTACAGACGATCCCTTGAAAAGAGGAAAAAACTTATACAGATGCAAATAAGAGGCAATGTTCAGTTTAAAGACACTTTATTATTCACACCTTGTAAATTAGCCAAGCTACCCAAGGTAATGGGTGTAGCCGCCGAAGTTTCAAAAGGGTATTTCCCTTACACTCTCCTCTCTAGGGACACTTTAAATTACGTTCGCCTACCACCCCATAAGCATTACTTTAACTATGCCAACATGAGTGATAGTAAGCGTGAAGATTTTGACCGATACTACAACAGTTTTAATGAAGATATTCCTTACAATATAGCGGATAAATGTGAGCGTTATTGCGTGAACGATGTGCGCGTATTAAGAGTATGTTTCCAGGCCTTTAGAAGGATGTACAGACACCGGTTCAACAGCGACCCGCGACAAGGCGCAACCACGATCGCCTCATTGTGCTTTACAGTGTTCAAGAACAACTTCATGCCTAAAGACACCTTAGCCGTCATTCACAGAAACAACCCACGCAGTTATGGGCCTAAGGCTATTTACTGGCCCATACACCTGCAGCAACAGACCGTGTTATACATAAAACATGCCCACAACAAGGGGGAAAGTTGCCACTAAGATCAATGGTCGTGCTTTTTGGTTGGATGGTCTAAGCGAAGACCGTGTCACTGGTGAGAACTCCGCGTACTCCTTTAACGGTTGCTAGTGGCATGGATGCCCACGTCCTGAGTGCGGAATCGTAGGAAATATCCATGGTAGATCTCCTGCCGATAGTCTTTCATGGACCCGGACCCGCGATCAGCTTATATGCTCTCAGTTCACTCACAAGGTAATGTGGAAGCACGAATATGATGCACGGATGGAAACAGATGGGTAATACCGCGAAGAAATAAACACCATCAATCGTTCAATAGTGTTGGATCCTTTCAAATGTGGTGATAGCTTGTTAAGCGGACGTACAAGCCCTTTCAAACTATACATACTTTCCACCTACGGATAGCGTGAAACTCCATTACTACGACTTCTGTTCTTTATACCCCTACGTGATGAAGAACAATCCGTACCCCGTAGGAGCACCTGAAAAGCTGGTCGGACCTGCCCTACCCACCATCGAGGAGTTCTCACCTAATTTGAACGAGAACTATATCGGCCTTTCTTTCGTAGATGTACTCCTCCCTCCCGACTTATGGATGCCAGTCTTACCCGTCATTATAGACCAAAAACTCATGGTTCCCCTGTGCGTGAAGTGCGCAAAGGAAAACAATGGGGCCTATTAACATACATCCAACAAGCGGAAGATCAGAGGCGTATATACAAGTCCCGAGTTGGCCCGAGCCGTTCGTCACGGTTACAGAATATTTAAGATATATGAGGTGCGGAGGTTTCAGAAGCTCCCCAACCTTTTCACACCATATACAAACACTTTTTTGAAAGATAAGTTAGAAGCATCAGGATATCCGCGAGGAGTTGAGACCGAAAATGAAAAATCGTCGTATATTCACCGCTAACGTGATCCTGAAGGAGATACAACTTGAACGGTCCCAAATTGTAACGAACCCGGGCAAGCGCTTTAGTGCAAAGTTGTACCTAAATAGTCTTTAGGGGAAATTTGCTCAAAATATAGACGAGGGGGACGTCCATCTAACCCAAAGTTATTGCGAGGTGTGGGATTACGCCAACACTCCCGATAAAGAGGTCATGGAGATCGTGAATGTGGGCAATACGTACATAATAACCTACAACAGAACCGAATTGGCTACAGATACATCACGTGTTACAAACATACCTGTAGCCAGTTTCAAAATAGCATACGCCCACATCAAACTTTTGGGACTACTGCATTCTCTTGGGCGGAGGGTTCTGTACACAGACACAGATAGTGTGGTATTCATGGAGAGGGAAGGTGAATATATGCCACGTATATGGGAATTCCTCGGAGAGTTGACTGATGAGATCAAGGACGAGTATGGAGAGAGCACCTACGATGATTCTTTTGGATCAAGAGGTCCAAAAGCCTGTGGTGTACGGGTGAGGGTGGGGGGAGGACGTGAGATATATCGTGAAGGCGAAAGGCATCACGCTTAACCAGGAAAACCGACGGATCGTTAACTTTGATTCGCTGAAGGAGCTAGTGAACTTACAAGATGAGGGTGACGAACCACCCCAATTGACTGTAGGGACCCACAATTTTCGGGCCCAGAAACTGGGGGCGTGAAGGAACTTAGGCAGACGAAAGTGTGTCGTAGCACATATAGGAAACGTTACCAGGTGCCTGGCACCTACGATACCGTACCCTTTGGTTACCATAGCCCTTGAATGTTTTGTTATATACCTTGTTACCTTGTTAACCTTGCTTGGGTTCTGTGCGTCGGTCTTTCTTCACACGATGGTCAAGCTAGTGGCCTCGCCTCTAGTCCTGGCTTGGTGGAGGAGTGAATTGCTCTCTTGCGCTCTCCGGCGCACATAGACAGGTATACCCGGCTCATTTGGTACCGTCCTGAGCCACACATCTAGTCTTCTCTTGAAGACTTAAACTTTGACCCCTGTAATGTTTCTGAGGTCCTTTGGAAGCAGGTTGAAAATTCCTGGCCCCCTGACAACCAAGCTATTTTCCTTCAGAGTTGAGGAGGTGTAGTGGGAATGTGTAGTGGGAATGTGTAGTGGGAACACTACACATTCTGCCTTTCCTTTTTTCCAGCGTTGTCTGGATGGTAATTGGGTTTAGTTTGAGGTTTGGTACCAGTTTTTCAATAATTTTCCATATGTAGATTATGGTATACCTCTCTCTTCTTCTTTCCAGGGAGTACAGATTTAGTTTACATAGTCTTTCCCAGTAGTTAAGTTCTTTGCAGCCATCAATCTTGGCTAGGAAATGTCTCTGCGTTTCTTATAGTTTATTAATTTCTTCCGTTTTATATGGGAACGTCAAAATTAAGCAGTATTCAAGTTTTGGTATGATCTGTGTCTCAGCAGGGGAATCATTACTGACTTGTCCCTCCTTTTGATCGTTCTTAGTACCTGTCACCTGT
This sequence comes from Bathynomus jamesi, assembly GCA_023014485.1. Taxonomy (NCBI): domain Eukaryota; kingdom Metazoa; phylum Arthropoda; class Malacostraca; order Isopoda; family Cirolanidae; genus Bathynomus; species Bathynomus jamesi. The sequence continues at coordinate 769,318 of JAJOZX010000341.1, read as the reverse complement.
CCCGCGACTCTTTTTGCTTTGTTTATTGCTATCTGATTTTGTGTCTCGAATTTAGCATCATCGGTTGTTATTACCCCCAAGTCGACCGCTTTCGTGCTTCTGTGAATTTCTTGTCTATCTGGAGCATAATATGCAATTTTTTTAAGTTCCTCATTTCTACCATATCTCAAGAGCTGAAATTTCTAGGTGTTAAGTGTCATATTGTTGTCTTCTGACCATTTGTATATTTTGTTTGTGTCCCTCTGCAAGGCCTCTACTTCGTTTGCATCGCTGATTTTTCTGCTGATCTTTGTATCATCCGCAAATAATTATACTATACTGTTTCTGTTTACTCCACTGTCTCCACTGTCCATATATGTATATTAGGGTGGAGCGAAAATATTAATTTTAGAATATCAATTTGGAATACCTAGGAAAAGTTGTAAATGACGCTAATTTAAATGTCCACCAAATTTGAACTAGCTGCTGTTTCAGTAAGAAACTCCCCAATGACCTTGAAAAACCGTCACATTTTTAGCCTCAATCACTCAGTCTTCCTAAAGTGCGTGCAGTGAAGAGATGTGTTACAGTTTAGCTTAGCCTATTAGTATAACTACTTAACCGTTTTTGCATACATAAATATTTATTTCTTGTAATTCTCTGATTTAATTACATTAATTCTATTTTTTTCAGAAATATTAAAATGGATAAAAAAGTAAAGACAAAGCAGTGTAAGGGGTTCCAAAAAACCTTAGCCCCCCCATTTGCAGCTTACATGTTTACTTATATCGAAATAGTTTTCAGTGATTAAAAAAATATATAAAATTCTTTATTTATTGCAGGTATTAAAATTACTCTAGCTGATAAAGTGATAATATAATGGCTTCTCAATTAATTGGTGATTCGGAGAGGCAACGTGTGATAGATCGCATACGAGCAATAACATTTCGGGAAGCTCGTGATGCTGGAGCCACCTTTATAACACGTTCATGGGTTGCCAAAAAGTTGCGAAGAAGTGAGGACTTCGTCAAAAGAAATTGGAATAAAACTTTGGATGAATGTGAAATGGATACAACCAAATCTGGGCGCCCAAATTTGCCACTCTCTCAGGAAACAAAGGACATCATTGAAAGCGGTACGCGTAAGCGGAAAAACAGCTGTGCAAAACTTTCTAGAGAGATCGAAGTGTTGAGAGGAAAGATCGTTAGTGGTGAGATCATTCGACTGTACCATCATGGGCAAGGTTTAAAGCCTTGGCATGAACTTCCAAAGCCAAGAAAAACTCAACTTAACATCGATGACAGAATGTGGTTTGCCCATTATCTTGAAGATTGGGATGTGGATGATTTCATGCATTTAGCTGTCTCCGATGAATTTTTTGTTTACGTAACACGTCGGCCTAACTACCAAAATGATCGAGTGTGGGCCACAGCACCAGATGAAATCGATGACAATGAACATTATCGCGAATTATTAAGAAGTCCAGGCTGTGTTGGTGTGTTTGTTTTGTTCACTGCAAAGAAGCTCATGTGGGTGCTGAAACCAAATGGTCAGAGTTGGGATGGACAGTATTTTCGTGATATTATTCTATCCCAGCATGTCATTCCTTTTCTAAGAAACCCAAACAATGTTATGGATGTCGATCAGGCCACACTTCTGCACGATAAGGCCCCCTGCTTTAAGGTATTAGCCATTCAACAGTTGTTGCGGAACCATGAGATCAATTTCTTTGGAAATGAAGAATGGCCAGGAAATTCTCCTGACCTGAACGTCTGTGAACACATTGGATCAGTTATAAAGGACAAGGTTGAATGTCTCTTGTTTCAAGAACCTGCAGCAAATCGATTTTCGAAGGATACAATGACGCAACACATTGAAACTGTTTTAGCAAATTTGCGTAACGATCAAGATCTATTCACGTCACTTTTGGCAAGCTACCAAAAGCGAATTCAGGCTGTCTTGGAAGCCAATGGCGGGAACACCAAGTTTTAATTGTTTCTCATTAAATGCAGGATTAAATTCTCTTTTGAAAGGTATGTTTAGTTTTACTGTACCTCTAATGGTTTAGGCCATGGGCGGGGGGGCTAAGGTTTATTGGAGCCCGTAGTATATGCCCAGTTTTTGGTGCTTCTAAAGAACTAAATAGCAATAGGCTTCCAACCTATGAAGAAATGTTTAGACATTATTTATGGGTAAGAGCTGACATAAAGTTCATTAATAATAACAAAGATCCTGTAGTCTCTGACGTATCAGAAAGAGTCGCTTTAGATATTGAAGATATTTGGGTAAAGGCCTCAATTCCAACAGTTTCTCACAAAAGAGTTTTGCAGCTTATTCGCTCCTATCATAATAAATATATGGTGTTGATAAAACCATACAAAGGAAGAAAAGGAAACCCAAATTATCAAAACAAATTACAGTTCTTCAGAGAAAAAGCTAAACATTTATTTGATATTGCTAGCTGCAAATGTGAGTTTGATCCATGACACTGTGATAAAACTGAAAAGGTTCCTCGCATTGAGCAAAAATTTCTCACTGATCAAAGAGGAAATAGAAAAATGGCAATTGGGAATATAGGTAAAATAACAACTGAAAAACTTAAAAAGAATATGAAACGAAAAGAAGTGGAACTTTCTCGAATTAGCAAAACCATTTCAACTAATGATGATGCTGTAGGCCTAGGCCTTAATTCTTCTGATTCGGAGGGTGACATTTCAACTTGCTCAGGGAAAGAATCAAACCCGACCCAAACAAGAGCTGTTGATGATGCTAGACCGTCTAACTCGCATCAACAAATGAGAGTTAATTTAGGAAATGTTGCACAAGTTTGTGATAGATATGACATATCTGACCAGGCAGGTGCATCTTTGGCATCTGCTGCCCTGCAAGATGTTGGTGTAATATGAAATGAGGATACCTCCCTCGTAATTGACAGGAGTAAAATTAGAAGAGAAAGGACGAAAATACGGCGTAAAATGCAACAAGAAGATAATGAGGAACACTTAAAGGCTCTATATTTTGATGGAAAAGATAAAACTAAATGTCATATCAAGCAAGGCAAAAAATATTATTACATGTCGGTCATTGAAGAACAAATAACCTGATTAAGAGAACCAGGGTCTTGCTATGTTGTTGGTCATATTGTACCTGTCTCTGATACTACTCATAGTATTAAAGATTGGTTAATTCAGTTTTTATCAGAAAATGTTCAAAACATTGATGAACTGGTGGCTATTGGATGTGATAGAACTGTAAACGCAGGAAGGCATAATGGAATTATTAGCCTCTTAGAATTGGCATTAGGTAGACCTATGCAGTGGCTAATATGTCAATTGCACGCTAACGAACTTCCACTTCACCACTTGTTATATCACATTGATGGGAGCACAACAGGACCTGATACCTTCTCTGGAACAATTGGCGAAGCACTGAAAAATTTTGAACAACTTCCAGTTGCAGGGTTTGATAAAATTGAAGCTGATATACCATACATAGCAAATGAAGACTTAAGTACGGACCAGAAGTATTTGCCTGAAATCTGTAAAGCTGTGTGCTCAGGTAAATGCTCTCAGGATTTGTCTGCAAAAAATCCAGGAACTTTATCTCATGCAAGGTGGATAACTACAGCAAATCGAATTCTACGCTTATACATTGCTAAAGATAAACCATCGGAGAACCTTCGTGCATTAGCAACATTTGTAATGAAAGTTTATGCTCCATTGTGGTTTACCATTAAGTCAAAATCTTCATGCACAGAAGGAGGAAGACATGTCTGGGAAACCATTTTAAGATTAAGATACCTTCCACTTGAGCTGAGAAACGTTGTGGATTCTTCAATACAACGCAACGCTTATTTTGCTCACCCAGAGAACCTCTTGCTCTCCTTGATCACCGATGATCAGGAGCACATTAGAGAGCTGGCATTTCGAAGAATTAGGCATGCAAGAAGCAAAACACAAAAGGAAATCCGAAAGTTTACAATACCAAGGCTGAACTTTGGAACAAAATAATACATTGATCTTATTAACTGGAAAGAAGAAGGGCGATTAAATCCTCTACTTTTGCAGCAATTAACGGAGAAGGAATTGAGAGAGCTCGCTTCCAAACAGTCAGATTTTGGAGGCATACTTGGGATGCCATGTCACCAGGGCCGTAGCCAGATCAAGTCAGTAGGAGGGGCGGAGAAATTGACAGGGGGGACAATGAAAAAATTTAATGTCATTTTTTGTGAATATCGAAATATACTGCAGAAAATTACATTCAAAACTATAACAAGTAAAACACCGTAGGCTAAATAAAAAAATGATCAAACCGATACATATAGATAGGCATATTGGGTTATAGAATACAATATTTAGTCTAAATTTAGTGTAAATAAAAGTCTGTAAGTTTTTTAAATTTTAGAATAACTGTATGCGGCAAGTTTTTTAGCGAAATGCTTTAGGAATTCAAACATGTCTATTTGCTTCGTTCTCTTATTTTCAAAGACAAGTAAAACAATTTGGCTTTGGCGTTTTTGTAGCATGGAACGCCGTTGCGGTTGGTTTTCCCAGGGGGGGCATATTATTTTCCAGGCGGAGCTTTGACCCCCCTGGCCCCCCCTTGGCTACGGGCCTGCATGTCACACACAGGCCGTAGAAAGATTTATTAAGCTAGTAACAGAAGGAGCAGCTACAGTTTGTGGAAAAGAACGAAGGGATGGATTCATTCGAGTGAGATTGGAATCAAGAAACATAATGCTATTTTTCAATACTAAATCACAACATAATTCGATAAGCAGGAAAAGGAATAAGACTTAGACAAAAGTTCATAATAAGGTTGGGTGGTTGGGATGGGCTAGGCTGGAATTCGACGTGCAGCTACCTCCACGTGGTGAGTTCTATGTACGTTGTTTATATATATATATATATATATATATAATATATATATATACAGGGTGGGCCGTAAGTTTCCATACATAGGAAAAATTAAACGTTTGTTTTTATGTTTCAGATACCCTAAGAATATGCGTTTGACGTAAGATCTTGTTTACTGATGAAGCAAATTTTTACGTCAATGGAGAGGTTAATCGGCAAAACATACGTTATTGGAGTAATGCTAACCCTAACTGGCTGAGTCCGACGAAGATGCAAGGTGCCGGTAAAGTGATGGTGTGGGCCGGGATATGGGGTGACAGAATTATTGGACCAATTTTGTCAGTGGAAATCTTAATGCCGAAAGGTATCTTAACATGTTGCAAGAAGAGATTTTCCCATCCCTGCTAAACGAGGAAGGTAACTTCCCAGTTTACTTCCAGCAAGATGGAGCTCCACCTCATTATGGTCTTCACGTGCGTCGGTATTTGGATCAGCAGTTTCCGGATGCTTGGATTGGTCGGCGTGGTCCTGTGGAGTGGCCTCCCAGATCCCCAGATCTCACCCCCCTTGATTTCTATCTTTGGGGGCACTTGAAGGCCATGGTGTATCAGGAAAAGATACGAGACATAAATCATCTAAAGGAACGTATCACCAACGCCATTACAAGCATAACGTCAACTGTGCTAATGCGTGTTCATCAACAGTGGGGAACACGTATTGAAATGTGTTTTCAAAACAATGGCAACCATGTAGAGCATATTATATAAATAAAAATGGTTGTCCATAAAAAATGTTATTTTTCCTATGTATGGAAACTTACGGCCCACCCTGTATATATATATATATATATATTGAATAGAAACGACATAAGTATTAAGGAACGTTTCTGCACACGAGGAGGAGAGATAACGAAATAATGAAAAATGAGGCGAACCGCCTGGGAATCGAACCCAGGGCCTTCCAATTGCCGGTCGGACGCTCTACCATTATGCTACGGACCTCACTCAATCACAAATCGAAATTCTCCCAAATAGGGCAGAAACCAATGCCCTCAGAGAGCACCCTCGCAAATCGTGAATATGCGCAATAACTGCAATGACCGCGCAGTATATAAATGAATAGAAACGACATAAGTATTAAGGAACGTTTCTGCACACGAGGAGGAGAGATAACGAAATAATGAAAAATGAGGCGAACCGCCTGGGAATCGAACCCAGGGCCTTCCAATTGCCGGTCGGACGCTCTACCATTATGCTACGGACCTCACTCAATCACAAATCGAAATTCTCCCAAATAGGGCAGAAACCAATGCCCTCAGAGAGCACCCTCGCAAATCGTGAATATGCGCAAATAACTGCAATGACCGCGCAGTATATAAATGAATAGAAACGACATAAGTATTAAGGAACGTTTCTGCACACGAGGAGGAGAGATAACGAAATAATGAAAAATGAGGCGAACCGCCTGGGAATCGAACCCAGGGCCTTCCAATTGCCGGTCGGACGCTCTACCATTATGCTACGGACCTCACTCAATCACAAATCGAAATTCTCCCAAATAGGGCAGAAACCAATGCCCTCAGAGAGCACCCTCGCAAATCGTGAATATGCGCAAATAACTGCAATGACCGCGCAGTATATAAATGAATAGAAACGACATAAGTATTAAGGAACGTTTCTGCACACGAGGAGGAGAGATAACGAAATAATGAAAAATGAGGCGAACCGCCTGGGAATCGAACCCAGGGCCTTCCAATTGCCGGTCGGACGCTCTACCATTATGCTACGGACCTCACTCAATCACAAATCGAAATTCTCCCAAATAGGGCAGAAACCAATGCCCTCAGAGAGCACCCTCGCAAATCGTGAATATGCGCAAATAACTGCAATGACCGCGCAGTATATAAATGAATAGAAACGACATAAGTATTAAGGTTTCTGCCCTATTTGGGAGAATTTCGATTTGTGATTGAGTGAGGTCCGT